>KZ107856.1:352863-416784 GCA_002116315.1 Epicoccum nigrum
TATTGTAAAGAAAGTAGGTAGTGGCGTAATAAATATATAAAACTACTTTCTTCCTCTTCTTAGTAAGGGACCTAGATTACTAGGAAAAGATATTAATAAGTATAGCTTTATTATAAAGCTAAAGAACAGTATAAATAGCTGTTCAAGATAAAGTAATATAGTCTTATTGCATAGGCAGATAGTAGAGTATATTACTAGAGTTGCTAGGTACCACTAAAATACTAGAGATCGCACTGCTATATATATTGCGTGTGCTCGGCTCTTCGGCCTTAGTAAAGAGCGAGATTTGTAAGACTAAACAGCTTAACTTCTTTATCTCCTTTGATTAATAACATTAGAATAGTAATCTAGATTACTATTCATTTCTCCTCTTTTTCAGCTTCTTACTCCTCTTTTATAGTAAAAGTTATAAACTACGCTATTACTAAAAATTCCTTTTACCCGAATACTAGGCATAATTAGACAAATAGGACCTACTTTTAATCGTTAATACAAGGAGAATAAAATACTATCTTAAAATATACGCTATACCTAATAGGGAAATAAATAAACAAGAATACTCTTTACTTTACTAAAGCAGTCTTCTAAGTTACTTTGTAACTTTACAGCTATATACCTGCTTTAAGGGGGCAAAATAACCTATATTAAGTAGCTACAGGATATGAGATAAGTACGTAGTTATACACAAGGTAATTATCTTGCTCTCCTTGCAAAAATCCTAGAAGGCAAGCAACTTGTAGCTCTTATAGCTGTTAAGTATTAGCAGCACGTAGCTACCTACCCTCTAGCCCTAAATCTGCTTAACAAAGTGCCTTAGCTAGGCTATACTAATATTATTTGTAGTCTAGCTGTTATTACTAACCCTAATACGCTATTAGGGCTTTAGATTAGGGTACTAAGACTTGTTGTAGTTCTTTGCTTTAAAGACAAGGTAGGGTGTAATTGCCTAGCTTATTGCGTTAATTATAGTAATTAACGTTACCTACTTATAGTCTCTCTGTTAGACCCTAATAGGCTTAGTGCAGCTCTCTAATGCAGTAACTACTTTAACGCAATTTCTAATACCTATAGTAAAGCTAGTCTTGTTAAAGTTATAGGTATCTTTGTCCTAGATGCTGTACTTAGCCTTAATGTTCTATACTAGGTTAAACTAGGGCCTAATAATAGCTAGGTTGCTGTAGAGGACTCTCTAGTAATTACTCTATTAAGTTATACATAATTTAAGTCTAGGTTCTTGTTTAATAAAGTTTAAAGCCTATTAAGGGCTAATAGGCTTTATATTGCGTGCAGTATATAGTTAATTAGCTATATCTTTAACCTAATAAAGCGTTAGAGTAAGCCCTTGCGTGTTAAGCTTCTTTATATACTGCACAAGTGTCTGCTCTTCTGCCTTAGTTAAAGCTAATAATTTTAAATAGGTATCGCGTGTTAACTGCGTTCCAGCGCGTTGGCGGTAGAGGGTTGTCTCTCGCACTTTGTAGACTACAGCAGCGCGTCGCACGCTTAGTCCTTGAATGCATTTAAGTGCCTAAAGTGCAAGCCTAATTTTCTCTTCTTTTAAAAGCAATTCGAGGTCTGGTTGTTAATCTATTAAGGTGTGAAGGTTGGTAGGCGCAATAGCTTGTTAGGGCGCGCCACTCGCCTAGGTGCGCCACTTGCATAGGTTGCACGTTAGTATTAAAGGTATTATTCTAAAGTTTAATTCTGCCTTTTAGTCTATCTATCTGTCTATAGGTAGAAAGCTAATAAAAGAATCTTTCTTATACTTAAGTAATACTAGAATACATTCTAGTACTTAGTCATTTTAAGGGATTCTCTGTCTAATATTACCCTCTTTAGTACCCTATAGAGTTAAATAATCTCTCTTATCTAGGTCTAGGCAAGGTCTACTTTATCTGAATCTCCTCTTGCTAGGATGTAATAGGCTATCTTTGTTAGTTAGTACATAATAATAAGTACTATATTATTCACTACTCTATTTACCTTGCTTAGAAAAAGCTCTATAATAAAATCTATAGTTACTTCTTCCTATAGGTAGGCTAGAGGTAGTAGTAGTGCTAACAGCCTATATAGATAATATCTTATAGGTGTTAACTTCCTATAGGGTGTATAGTCCTAGTAGTACTAGCTTATATCCTCTACTATTCCTTTCTATCTATAGCAGCGTTAGACTTTCTCTAATATCCTTTTTGCGCTAAAATAGCCTGCTAAGGGGTTGTTATAACACTCCTGTAGTATTTTTAATTTCTTTTTAGTTGTAGTAACGTAAGTAGATAGCAAGTCAGCCGGTTAAGCGAGTTAGCTACCCTAACAAGCTATTAGGCCTACTACCTGCAATTGCTTAACACTACAATATTGTATTATAACCTGCAGTAGATATTATTATTTGCTAACATCTACTCTATCTTTTCTATATATGTGCAAATTATGCCTAGTCTCTCTGCAGTGCTTACAGTAACTTTTACCCCTCTTGCTTACACCTATTTAAACTCTACCCTTATGTATCTCCCCCTTAACCTGCGCCCTAACGTCGTATTAGGCAATTAAGTCCTCTGCCTCTTCCTTTAATAGGTCTCTACCCTTCTAAATACGCTTCCTTTTACGTAATTTGCACTTAAAAGCAGCCTTGTTTAACGCTTTAAGCTGCAGCACTTAGGATGCTAACAACGTCCACCTATACAGCAGTATTACAGTGCCTTTCTACAGCTAATTAATAATCTTAACTAACGCTATCTACTACCTAATAGCGCACCCTACTAAAATAGCGTACTTTGTTGCAGATTCACCTTTGCACCTTAATATTACAACACTATAACAAGCAATTTAGACGTGCAATAGCTTAAATTAATCCCCTATCTCTACTATATTTTTTTACTAGGTGCGCTTATTATGCCCTGTATTGCCGCATGTCTTATAGCAACGTTTAACTTTGCTACTGCTACCTACCTGCGCACCTTCTCCCTTAGCCTTAGCCTTAGCATCTTTCTTTCTAAGTAACTCCTCTGCCTCTACCTGTAAGAGAGTACTACCTTCCTAAATCCGCTTTTTTTGCGCTTCTTACGCTTAGAAGCGGCCTAATTTGCCTGCTTAAGCTTGGCTATTCTTGCCTTAAGCAGCATATGCAAATGGTCCCTCTTTGCAGACCCCCTTTTAACCTGCAGAGCTATCTTAATAATTAAGTTAGGAGAGGAACTCTTATATTCCCTTATCCTGTTAATAATTAGCGTTATTTAGCTGTTAATTTTAATTGCGTTAGTTAGTGTTTTAGGTTGCTAGTTAGTAGGCCCTAGTAGAGGCGGCGTTGGCGTATAAGGCTTGACTTTAAGCCTTAACAGTACTACCTCTAGGTTAAGTAGAACTAGGCCAGTTGCTCTAAAGCTTAATAAGATATTGCTCTTTAATATTACCTTATTGTACACTAGTTAAAACGTTGCTAAGAAGGCTTTTTTATCTATATAAGTAATATAACTGTCTACTTAGCTTTTAATTTCCTTCTTATATGCCTGCTTTAGCAGGGCAAAATACCTAATGTTAAGTAGCTACAGGATGTAAGAGGCGTGTAGAGGTATATGTAGGGCAGTAATCTTGCTTTCCTCGCAAAGATTCTAGAATTTAAGCAACTTATAGCTCTTGTAGCTGTTAATAATTAGTAGCTAATAGCTTCCTACAGTAGCAGCCTCTGTGTAGTAGATAAAGTGCTTAAGCTAGGTAAGACTAAGCTTATTTGTAGTCTAGCTGTTCTTGCTAACCCTAATCCTCTAGTCTTTTAGGTTGTTAACGTACTAGGCCTTGTCGTAGTGCTTTGCTTTAAGGATAAAGAAGGGTGGGATAGACTAGCCTATTACGTTAATATAAGCAATCAGAGTTATCTACTCACAATTGCCAGGCTAGACGCTGAGTGGTGCACGACGTCTCTTAGATGCAGTTACTACCTTAACTGACCCTCTAACGCCTATTTAGAAGCCTATCTTGTTAAAGTTGTAGGTATCTTAGTCTAGGATGCTGTACTTGGCTTTAACATTGCGTATAAGGTTAAACTAGGGACTAATAATTGCTGTATCGCTGCACAAGACTCTCTAGTAATCCCTTAGTCTTAAAACCTAAGACTTAATCCTAGATCTCTACTAGATAAACCTTCTTACCTAGTTTTCTCTAACCCTGTCTCTACTACGAGCAGCAAGCAGTTAATCAGCTATCTCTTGCACGTAGGCAAGTGTAGGGGCAAATCCTCGCGCGTTGAGCTTCCTTATAAACTGGATAAGCACCTCCTCTTCTTGCCTTATAAGCTTAGAGCAGTAAGGGGAGATAACGCGCTCAGAAGCTAGTTTAGCGCGTTGCCTTTGAAGGGTAGTTTTAGGCACGTTATAGACAGCAGCAGCGCGTCGCTGACTTAGGTTCGCGTTGGATCTTATAGCTTTAATAGCAAGTTTAATCCTCTCTTTACGAGGGAGCAATCCAAGATCAATTTGTTACGGCATTGTTGGTGGTAGTCAAAAGAGGTGTGGTCTTGGCAAGGTGCGCTATTTTGGTGCGGTGCGCTATTAGGTGGTAGATCGCGTTATTAAAGTTAGTAATAATCTTTAGAGCATTTAAATCTAATTGCAAAGCAGCGTTAATTAAGCCTCTATTTTATTAGCGTTAGTAGGTGTCTTAGGGTTCTATTAGGGCTCTACTAAGAGAGGCAGTAATAGCGTGCGAGGCTTTACGTTAAGCTTTAATAGCACTGCTAATAGGTTACTAGGCACTAAGCTATTTGCTCTGAAGCTTAAGAGGATATTTGCCTTTAAAAATGCCTTATTAAATACCTTTGCAAAGGTTACACTAAAGGCTTATTTTGTTAATCCAGCTAATAGAGTCTAGCACTAAAACTCTAATCTCCTTGCTATATGCCTGCTTTGAGGGGGCAAAACAACCTATATTAAGTAGCTACAGAATATAAGATAAGTGCGCAGGCATGTATAAGGTGATTATCTTATTCTCCTTGCAGAGATCCTAGAAGGCAAGCGACTTATAGCTCTTATAGCTGTTAATTATTAGCAGCATATAGCTACCTACCCTTTAGTCCTTAATCTGCTTAACAAAGTACCTTAGCTAGGCTATACTAATGTTATTAGTAGTCTAGCTATTATTGCTAAATCCAATGCGCTATTAGGGCTTTAAATCTAGGTACTAGGACTTATTAAAGGTCTTTGCTTCAAAGATAAAGTAGGGTGCAATTACCTAGCCTATCGCGTTAATTGCAGTAATTAATGTTACCTACTCACGGTCTCCCTACTAGACCCCAGTAGGCTTAGAGCTTCTTTCTAATGTAGTAACTACTTTAACGCAGTTTCTAATGCCTATAGTAAAGCCTGTCTTGTTAAAGTTGTGGGTATCCTTGTTCTAGATACTATACTTAGCTTTAATATTCTGTACTAGGTTAAACTAGGGCCTAATAACTCTTTAGTCGCTGCAGAGGACTCTCTAGCAATCCCTCATTTAAGTTATACGCAATTAGAGTCTAGGCTTGCGTTTAACAAATTTTAAAGCCTTTTAGGGGCTAATAGGGTCTGCATTGCGTGCAGCGCGTAGTTAATTAGCTTTATCTTTAACCTAACGAAGTGTTAGGGCATGCCCTTGCGCGTTAAGCTTCTTTATATACTGCACAAGCTTCTGCTCTTCTGCCTTAGTTAAAGCTAATAACTTAGGGTAGGTATCGCGTGTTAATCGCGTTCTAGCGCGTCAGTCTTAGAGAGTTGATCTTAGCATGTTATAGACGATAGCAGCGCGTCGCTCGCTTAGTTCTTGTGGTTTTTTATTGCTTAGAGTGCAAGGTTAATCCTCTCTTCTTTCAAAAGCAATTCGAGGTCTAGTTGTTAATCTATTAAGGTTTAAAATTTGGTAGGCCTAATAGCTTGTTGGGGTGGCCGACTCGCTTAGCCGGCTGACTCGCTATACACTCACGTTAAGCTATAAGAATCTATCTCAGTCTAGAGCTAGCTATTCTAGGCTATTATTAGTTATTCTAGCTTCTAGGTCCTTATTATTAGATTCTTTAACTAACTGTATATTAGAATTATTCTTAGTTAGTTAAGGTTCCTTCTAAGCCCTCTCCTTAGCCTTCTTAAAGTTCTTAAGTGCCCTCCTTTGCTTCTTAGGTAGGTTATTAATCTTTATTTTTTAAGTTAGTACTGCTCTAATCTGTAGACTTAACTCCCTGTTTCCTAATACTAAATCTCTTATAGCAGTTACAAAGACCTTATTATTCTTTTAAGCAAGTTTCTTTGCCTCTACTATATAGTCTAGGCGCCTTAATAGTCTATCTGCTAGGTTAGTAGCTCTAGGTTAATAGGTGTAAAGTTACAAAGTAACTTAGAAGACTGCTTTAGTAAAGTAAAGAGTATTCTTGTTTATTTATTTCCCTATTAAGTATAGCGTATATTTTAAAATAGTTTTTTATTCTCCTTGTGTGACAAGCATTTCAGAATAGGCTGAGGTGATCGATAAGCGTGCGAACATACGCTCACGAGATCGATGTATTGATCAGTGCCTTACTAAAGGCTTGTAACGACTGTGCTATATACAAAGGAGATATGTGGGTCATGTGATGTGCTCTAAGCGAGCATATAACGGGTCTTTTGTGAGCTTGAGGCCGTGTTTGAGCAGCTCCACAATATGTGGGGCCCAGCGCGCAACTCAGGAGTGCGATCCCTGATTGCGTTCAACTAGCTCGCGTCTGATAGTGCCTTAGCAGTCCCAAGTTACACTTGAGGTGCTCGGTTCTGGGACACCTTGTATTAACGATTAAAAGTAGGTCCTATTTGTCTAATTATGCCTAGTATTCGGGTAAAAGGAATTTTTAGTAATAGCGTAGTTTATAACTTTTACTATAAAAGAGGAGTAAGAAGCTGAAAAAGAGGAGAAATGAATAGTAATCTAGATTACTATTCTAATGTTATTAATCAAAGGAGATAAAGAAGTTAAGCTGTTTAGTCTTACAAATCTCGCTCTTTACTAAGGCCGAAGAGCCGAGCACACGCAATATATATAGCAGTGCGATCTCTAGTATTTTAGTGGTACCTAGCAACTCTAGTAATATACTCTACTATCTGCCTATGCAATAAGACTATATTACTTTATCTTGAACAGCTATTTATACTGTTCTTTAGCTTTATAATAAAGCTATACTTATTAATATCTTTTCCTAGTAATCTAGGTCCCTTACTAAGAAGAGGAAGAAAGTAGTTTTATATATTTATTACGCCACTACCTACTTTCTTTACAATAGGAAAGTGTAAAATCATACTAGGATAGTACTAAGTATAATCTTACCTGCTAGTAGTTTGGGCTTTTAGTATCTATAAACTATTTAAGGTTTATATAGTCTATAAGGATTTTAAAATAGATCTCTTAGAGATAATAATGCTAGTGCTTTACACTTAAGCCTATTATAAGTAACTCCTAGTTATATATACTATAAATATACTTTACTTGTATTAATTCCCTAAAAAAGAAGTCTACTAGCCTCTATTACGCCTTTCTAGTTAATTCTAGGCTATTCTAGCTTAGAATGCCTAATATTGCGCCTCTAGAAGTATTAACCTCTAGTCTAGTCTCCTTTTCTCTTCTTAAGTAAGCTTAAACTAGAATATTAGGGAATACGTCCTTAAGTTATTAGAAGGCTTTCTTTGCTTCTTCTAAGAGTTTTAGGGTTATACTCTCCTCCCTTCTTATAACAGGGCTGCCCTAGGCCTGTCTAGGCTCTTTCTTTGTTAGAGTTATTAGGGGTAGCGTAATTCTGCTAGATCCTTTGATAAACTATTAGTAATAGTTTATAAAACCTATAAATACGCAAATATTGCGCACACCTTTTAGTAATAGCTAATTCTAGATTATTTTAACCTGTTCTAGGTTAATACTAACCCCTTCTAGTAATAAAACGTATCTAAGGTACTTTATGCAACCTGTATACTACTTATACTTTAAAAGCATTACAAATAGCTTTAGTTGTTGCAGTCTCTCTAGTACCTCGCAAACATGTTATATATGTTCCTCCTTAGAGTTAGAAAAGATAAGAATATTGTCTAGGTACACATTATAGATAATATTAACTAACCTAGCTAAGGCTTTATTTATATAGGCCTAAAATTAAGTAGGGGCGTTAGTAAGGCTAAAAGGCATTACAGTATACTTAAATTAGCTATATCTTATACAAAAACCTATCTTCTACTTATTACCTTCTTTAATACAACTCCGATAGTAAGCGTCCCTAATATCTAATTTAGTATAGATCGTAGCTTGTGCTAGACGCTCTAATAATTCTAAGATAAGGGGCAGTAAGTGCTGATTCTTAACAGTTACCTTGTTTAGACTCTAGTAATCTATATAGAGTCTCAGACTGCTATCTTTCTTCTTAGCAACGAGAATTAGCGCACCTGCTAGCAACTTTAAACGCCTTCTCTAGCCTTGTCCTATAAACTTAGCTAGATACTTCTAGAGTACTACCAGCTCAGCCTCTAAGAAGCTATATAACAGCTAGTAAGGTAGTACCTCGCCTTCTGCTATGTTAATAGCTAGATTGGTCTAGCTATGCTTAGTAAGCTCTATTAAGTTGTCTTCTAACGTAATATTAGCAAAATTAGAATACTCTAGCAGTAACTAGGCTATTTTAGCCTGCTTTGCCCTATTCTAGACTACAAGACTAATAGAGCGCATAAAAACCTCTAATCTAGGGTCTCTTATTATGCGATTAAACTCTACAGCGCTCTCTATAGCTACTTTCTAGAACCTGCCTTTTAAGGGTTAAATAGGCCTGCTAACGAGTTTGCATTCGTCCTAACTACAGAAGCAGAAAGATAGAGAAAAGAAAAGGATACGCCTCTTCTTGTACAAGATATATCCTAGTGCTAAGCTAGAAGCTAGTCTCTTAGTAGCCTACGTGCTCGTACGTAGGGTCTGCTCTGTATATTGTCTTGCATCTAGGGCCTAGCCTATAACAGTACTCCCCTCTCTTACTAAAGGTTTGCTTACTTATACGTGAAGGCTGCAAGCTGACGTAACTTAGGGTTGTTAACTTATTATACGTTCTAGGTCTAGGTTTGTACTAAGCCTCTAATTAGCTAGTGTGTTTTTAGTAAAGCTACCTTTACGTATAGTAGCTATTTGTAAGTTGTAATTACCTTAAGTAAAGGTAGGCCTAGCACAGGCTACGTGCGTTTGCGCCCCTATATAAGTAGCTCTAGACCTGTCCCTCTCTCTTCTTCCCTCTATACTTTCCTTCTCTTTAACTTTTAACTTCCTTCGTCTGTACGTTATTATAGCTAATATTAACTTTAGTGTGTAGGGTCCTAGTAGCTAGCTAGGTAGTAGTGTAAACTATCTCTAGGCTTCTACTAGTAGTCTTGCAACTAGCACTCTTGTCTAGGCGTCTAACTATCTTACTACTATTGTATACTAGTTGTTAACTCGTATGTCTACTAGTAGTGTTATTCTAGTTAACATTAGCATCCCCTAGGGTCCTGCTAACTTTAGCTAGTACTATATTATCTAGTATATCTTAGACCTAGCTGTTACTAATAAGCTTTGCTGTATCTTTGCGTTTGCTCTTATACAATCTTCGTCCTTACGTCTTATCTCTTGCTAACCTATTATATAGGCAGATATTTAGCGTGTTACTAACTTCTTCTTACGTCCTTGTTACTAGTCTCTATATAACGCAATTATTAGTACTAGCGTCTGCAACTATTCTCTAGTTGTTGCTTGTATAACTCTCTACGCTTATAAGCTGCTTACCTAGCGTCTGTCTTATCTTAAGGCCTTCGTTGTTCACTCCTGTAGCACTGTTAACCTTACTAGCTGTACTAACAATTACGCTAGTGCTGTCTAAGGAGAAAAGCTATTTACTGCCTTCTTTAGCTGCGTGTCTATTGCTAGGGAGTAGAATAGGGCTTGCTCTAACTATGTCTAGGGTAAAGCTGGTGCTCGTTGCACCTTCTCTTGTTCTCGTACAGCTGCTTATTCTTGGTCTACTTATAGTACTAATAAGGGTTTTAGTCTGTCTAGATGCTTTGTTGTTTGTGTCCCTAATAAGTCTAAGGAGCGTATTGTTAATCTTAGCAAGTAGGGTTAGGACATTCTTTCTGTACTATTACTGTTTACAGCACTAGTAAGGTTCTTCCTCTAATTTCTAGCAAGCCTTCCTGTTAGTAGCTGTATGCTTATTATACGAGCTATATATCTTTTATAGGCTTTAGTCTTAATAATATTTACTTCTAGCTCCTAAGTTAGAGCTTTATAGCCTGCCTATTTAACCTAATACTATAGCTGTCTATTCTATACGCGTTTGCTAGTAGTCTTCTCTACTAGGTACTCTAGGTTTTCTTCCTAGTCTTTATCTTGTATAATAACTGCGCCTAGTTATTTCTCTCTTACTACTTGTAAGAGTAGCAGGTTATTTGTAGTAGGTCTTATAAGGTCTATATAGTAGGACTTTGTCTGCTATAGGATATTAAGCTCTACCTAGTAAGGGTCCTATATACAGGAGACTTAGAACTTCTAGTTCGTCTAGTCTAGTTTCTTGCTTGTCCTGTTTATTTAGATATTCTTTAGGTTTAACTAGACCTAGTCTCTAACTTTATACTTAGGTACTAGTAGTCTTGTACAATTTGCTTAAGCTTCTTGTTGTTGTTAGAAGTAAATTATAGCTAAAACTGCCTAGTCTACTGCTTGTTATAGCGTCTGTACGATTGCTTAAGCGCAATCCTTTAGGTTTGTAGTATAGTCTATTATATCTCCTTTAGATAGGTTATAAGGCAAGTCAGGCAGAAATAGTATATTTTTAAAGCTATACTGCAGGAAGAATAGTATTACTCCTATAGTAGAGTTTATATAGGTGTTAAGTATAAGCTCTAATATTAGCGTAAGTGTAGCCTAGTTATCTTATACTTAGTTTACGTACGTATAAGTAACTACTTTAATGTTACTATTAGCTCTCTCTGTAAGTCTATTAGTCTAGGGGTAGAATGCTGTAGAGAGGTTTTGTTGTATGCCTAAGAGTTTACACACTCCTCCCTAGAGGTTACTAACAAACTAAGTACCTCTGTCTAAAGTAATTAATCTTAGGAGCCTATACAGTTAGTATACCTCTTATACAAATGCCTAGGTAACGTCGTCTACTTTAATCTTTTTCAAAGGTACTAGGATTGTACCTTTACTAAGTTAGTCTTTTATTACTATAAGGTTTATACAACCTGTAGAGGGTAGGAGGCCTATAATAAAGTCTATAGTTAGGTCCTACTATGTACAGCTAGGTACTAGTAGGGGTTACAAGTACCTATATTTGCTGTCTCTCTAAGGTGTGCTTTGTTAGTAAATGTTGTAATTCTATACAAAACAGCAATTGTCTTTGCTTATTCCTAGCTAGTACTATATTCTTGCAATTATACAGTACGTTTCTTCTCTTCTAGAGTATCTAGTCTAAACAGCAAAGTGTACTTATTGTATAATCCTAGTGCAGATAGGTTTACTGTTAGGCACCTACGTATAGTTTCTCTACTATAGTTTGTTGTAGTTTGTTATTGTACAATCTCTAAGCAATACAGCTAGTTTCTTAGTAACAGAGTTAAGGGACCTAGCGCTACTCTATATAGTATATTATACAGCTTAGTAAGTCTTATCTTGTTCTGCAGCTTAGTCTTAGTAGTAGGCTATTAAGTAGTTTAGGTAAGGTAGTTATAGTAAGTTGTCTAGCAGTACAGAGCCTTCTAGAGTTAGGGTTAGTAGTTAGATTAGTATAGCATATATTAAGTCTTATTAATAGAATAGCACTAGTATAATAAACTCTCTACTAGTAAGTCTTTTGTTATCCTCTCCCTTTAGCATATCCTAGTCTCTCCTTAATAGGGCGTCTGCTTGTACGTTATCTTTACTAGGTTAGTATTATATCTTTATGTTGTTAATCTATAATATAATTTAGGCCTATTATACGTATCTCTTAGTAAGCTTCTATTTCTTAGTAAAGTACTTAAGGTTCTTATAATTAGTAACAACTTTAAATTCCTATATACTTTGTAGCTCTAAGTCCTATTCCTGTAAGTAGAATATTACTATAAAGAGTTCTTTATTATAGATAGGGTAGTTTGCTTTAGTAGGTATAAATTTCTAAGAGAGGTATGCAACCGTATAAAGATTACTAGATAGGTCTTCTTAAGATAGTGTAGCCCCTATAGTAAAGCTAGAGGAATTACACTCTACTACAGCTCCCTGCTTTAGGTTTAGGGAAGTAAGGACTTTGTCTAATAAGAAAGCTTCTTTTAGTGTCTAGAAGGCTTAATCTTATTCTTCTTCTTACTAGAAGGGAATGTCTTTTTTAGTAAGTTGTATAAGTAGTTCTAATAGTGCAGCAAAGTCCTTAATAAACTTCTAGTAGAAGTTTGCAAATGTAAGGAATCCTTATACGCCTTTAACTATAGTAGGTACTTACTAATCCTAGATAGCTTATACCTTTTTAAGATCTATTAATGTACCTTTCCTAGCTTCTAGGATAAATCCTAGATACTTCGTACGTTGCACGTCGAACTCGCACTTGCTAAGCTCTAAGTTTAACCTAGCTTCTTGTAGGCATTTAATTACTTGTTGTACGTGTTTATAGTGCTTTGTAAGGAACCTTTAGTAAAGATTAACACGTTATCTAAGTATGCTGAGGCAAAGTTGTCTAGGAACTCTCTTAATGCCTATTTAATATACCTTTAGAAGGTACTAGGTATGTTAGCTAGTCTAAAAGGTGTTACTAGCTACTTGTATAATCTAAATTGTATGTAGAAAGTTGTTATCTATTCTTATCCTTCTATTATCCTAATCTTATAGAAGGCAGCTGTAATATCTAGTTCTGTATACTAAGTAGCTTACATAATTATGTTTAAGGTCTCCTTAATTAAAGGGAGAGGGTACCTGTCTTTCTTAGTTAGGGTATTAAAAGCCCTATAGTCTATACAGAATTATAATCCGCCCCCTAGCTTTTGTATAAAGAGTATAGGTAAGGTAGCTAGAGAATTACTAGCTCTAATAAATCCTTTTTCTAGTAAGTCTAGTAGCGTACAATATAGGACTAGGAGTTTATCTTAGAATATAGCGTAGAGAGGGCTGTACAGGACTTTAGGAGTTTTCCCTTCTACCTTATTTAACTTAATAGTGTAGTTAACTGTTAGGCCTTAGTAGGGAGGTAGTCTATTCCCTTCTTCTAGGATAAATAAGTTCGCGTATAGCTGTAGGTAGGTAGGTAATAACTATTTAACCTCCTATTTAGTTTCTAAGTCTTAGGTTTTAGTGCCTTTTATATATCTTTTATGTTAGCAGCAAAGACTTAAAGCTTAAGCTCTTTCTTCTAGCTCTTTTATACGTAGTACTAGAAGGTAACTGCAGATACTTAGTAGCAGTCTAGGGGTGTAGTTGCTTTAGTGCTTTGTATAGCTATGTTATATTGTGCTATAGATAGGACTCTGTCCTCAGTGTTAATTACACTACTAATATCTTCTAACTATATTTTTCTAAGAATTATATTGTAGTTATACGTTAATAGAGTAATATATGCAGCAATATAGTGTTATTGTATACTTCTAACGTCTAAGGTAAATTCTATAATAGCAGTAATAGTGCTTGTCTAGTTATTAAATCCCTCTATAGTTATTAGTGTAATAGGAATGCGTAGTAAGTTTATCTTCTATACAGACTTTTTATTTACTAGGCAGTAGGTATAATAACTATTATTAATTATAGCAGTAGCTAGGAAAGTAGTATTAATAACTATATAAATTAATATTAGTTTTATTACAGCTAGTTAATAAAGCAGTAAACGTTTTAACTGTATAGACTTAGGAACTTATTATAGAGGCCCTAGTATACAACTTTTAGCTAGGGCTATTCTTTTCCCTCTTCCTCTAATAATAAGGTGTCCTTAGCTAGTTGTATAGCTGCTATCTTAGGGGTCCTTAGGGTTAACTTTAGCTTATTTATATAAGTAGGTAATCTTAAAAGGGCCTTTTTCTTACAGTCTTGCACTATATAGCCCTTATTACTACACTTTAGGCAGGCTCCTGTAGCTCTCCTTTTATATAGTTCTTTGTCTATACCCTAGTACTCTCTTCTCTTTGTACAAGGCTAATAGGCGCCTACTATAGGCTGCTATTCTATTTTATTGCTATTTCTTTATAGGTTTTCCTAGGAACTTAGGTTATTATATATCTAGGTATAATAGTTATTACTTATAATCCTGTTTATAGCTTTTAAGTTCTCCTAGGTTACCCTAGCGCGCTATACAAACTGTTTATACGTCTCTAGTCTAGGGGGTTAGTATCTAGCCTAGGCTCTTAACAGCTTGCTGTTTAGGCTGTTCTTAAGGTAGTTAATCTTCTAAGTATTACTTACTCTGTCTAAGACAGCTTCTTGTAGTTTTAAGTTAAAGTTTTAAACGTAGGTGTTAAACTTGTTCTTGCCTTATTTCGTTGTATAGAGGTACTTAAGGGCTTTCTCCCTTACTATTAGGTCCTTAAAGAAGTTATTAAGGACAGTAACTAAAAGTAGTTAAGTAGTTCTGTCTATTAAGCCTGTTACTATTAGTGTAAGGGCGTTAAAGGCTTAACTAGTCGTACAAGTAATTACGTAGTTAACTTAGTCCTTCTTACTAGGGTACGCTAGTTAGTCCCTATACAGCTTAGCCTGTACTTTTATCTTCTATTAGAGATATTGCTTATGTAATCCCTTCTTAAATACTTCTATATTAGGAAGCCTTAGCTTTTCGGCCCTTTAGACAGTGTAATCTTAGTAGTTGCTTAAAGGGGTAGGGCTAGAGGAGAGACTTTATCTAGTTTTTTCTAAGGCATCTGTACAGGCGTTGTTAAGTATCCCCCTAAGTTTGTTTATCTAGGATTGCAACTGTTTATACAGTTGCCTTTCTTGCTTAGCTATTATTTTATCTAGGTTAGCCTTTAGGGATTATATTGTAGCTATTAGCTCGTCTACTAATAGGTTACGTAATAGGTCTTGCTGTTGCTCGTACAGATGCTGTTGCTGCATCTGCTATTTGTATATTGCTTGGCTGCCTAGCAGCTAGTGCAATAATTCTCCTTCTATAGTTGTATATGTGAAAGCTTATCGCAAGGTGTTATTTATAATCTTTCTGCTTATGTTAAGGGTCAAAGAGGCCTGCTAACGAGTATACATTTGTCCTAACTACAGAAGCAGAAAGATAGAGAAAAGAAAGGATACACCTCTTCTCGTACAAGATATATCCTAGTGCCAAGCTAGAAGCTAGTCTCTTAGTGGCTTACGTGCTCGTACGTAGGGTCCGCTCTGTGTGTAGTCTTACATCTAGGGCCTAGCCTATAACACACATTATATAGACTCTATATAAGGCTTATCTTGCTTTAAAAGCTGTGCTACAATTTATAATACAATAGAGGACCGCATAACTCGACTACAAAGCCTTATTAGACTAGAGACCCGTATTGTACTATCCTTCCAAATAGAACTCCGTCTTTTTGTTAGCGGCGAGTGATTGTCACGACACCGCTGCATTAAGATCATCTCGATCAGCAGGCCTGGTCCGAAACTTGTGGCTATTACTCCATCTCGACCTGTACCCATTTTTCTGAGCATATTCAGTACAATCAACACTGTTGGGCTTGAAGAGTTGCCAAACCCCTGATATACTTGAAGAGAAGCTCGAATATGATCGTCTGTCAGGCCCATCTTCTGTTGCGCACCCTTCAGGATAGCAAGTCCGCCTGGGTGTATGGCCCAATCAAAAGACTTGGCGTCTTTTGGCGCGTGCGTTGAATCGCAGATCTTGTTGAATATAGATTCAATGGCGCCAATCGTAGCTTTCGGAACCTGCTTTGTGATGGCCGCAATCATACCGTTTGGGCTCACAGAATACGACATGTGGTCTTCTGTTCCTGAGATGAGGGTACTGTTCCAGTCCTCTAATTTGTAGATCGGCCGCTGTTTTTCATTCAAAGCTTTCTCGTTGCATACTATGACAGCCGCTGACGCATCAGAGAATAGTGCTGGCGCAATGTGTAGATTCTTGTCATCTTTACATGCCGCTTGTAGCTCCGCTCTCAAGAAGAGGCTGCAAAGTTCTGTAGCGAAAACCAAGATACGAGCTGGAAGATTTCTGGCAGAGGAAGCAACAGCAAGATTTGCAGCCTCTCGTAGAGCAGAGAGACCTCCGGCACAACCTACGCCATGTAGGAGTGTTCTTTGTACTCCGTCAAGTAATCCAAGCTTCTGCGAGACGAGTAAGTCATAGCCTGGGCTGCCCTGGTCGGTACAAGTGACTGCTACGACATGAGTAACATCGATGGCCGATATCTGTGACTCGTCCAGGGCCTCAGTGCAAGCAGCTACTGTGATGTCGATGCCTTTTGTACGAAAGATCTGTGACAGCTCATTGATAGCTGGGGGCGCTGCATCAGCTTCGGTCCAGCTGGAACAGTCTGCTATGGTAGGTCGAGAATGAATTCCAGTGGTTTGGTTGACCCCAAGCAGTTTTTTTAACCTTTTTGTGTATTAGCATGTCTTTCGTTTAAATCCCAAGTGAGAGTAGCTGTATTACCCAGGAGATGACACGTGCTCAGGAACCAGTGTATTGACCAATGCGGCAAAGTCTTCTTTCGTCTGAGTGTACGTTGGATATTTGTGAGCTAAGCCTGTGATGAACACAGAGTTGAGTTGATCAACGGTCATGACAGAGAGACAATGGCGGATGTGCAATAAGGCAGGTATGTATTTAGAGAAGATGTTCTGCTGCGACTTCTCAGGCTCCTCGAACTGACTGTCAAACTGAGCATATACGCATCCTTTCATGGTATATATATTAGCCATATAGCTAGGTTATCGAGGTGTCGAAGCGTGTCATGGCTACCGATGGGGCTGAGTAGTGCGCCTGGTGCAGAGGATGGTATCGTGCGGACAGTCGGAAGGCAACCAAGGAATTCAGGGTCCGTGTCGCTTAACTACTGCCGTCAAGGGTAAGAGCTGTAGACAGTTATAAGGAATGACCCTTGAAAGAGAGTGTTTCGAGGTATTCTATCTGCCCAAATGATGCCCGGTCAGTAGACTGCAGCCAATTATAGTACGGAACAGTGCTGACCCTAAGAGGCCGCATACATGGAGACCAGATACAGCCTCTTTGAAGGAGCCATCAAGATGGCCAAGTTAGAGCCCCCACGGAGACTAGCCAGTCGGCCTGGAGTGTGGTGCAAACTTGTCTCAGTTGCCTACCTGAGCATAGGAAGACAGTCGGCCTCGCGTGATCCAGGCCAATGTCTCGATACACTAGTAAGAGCCCAATGGATTGATGATGTTCCGGCCGAGGAATTCAGATGCTTCACGCTAGATGACAGAAGTTGCGAACGAGAAGTATTCACAAGCGTACAATCTGTTTGGGGAAGTATTTTAGTGAATTGGAGTGAGATGACTCACTGCCGAGTTCAGCAGAAGCGATGAATGCTAGGTCGAAAGGTCACCCTCAGCCTCCACAGCCGCACCGCCAACGCAATCATGGCTGTGATCTAATGAGTACATCAGAGGCATGAGCTGATGACTTTCTTCGGGTGTTCTTATATCTGTGCTCGAAGTTGTCGTCATAGAGGGTGAGGACTGATCGATCCTCAACGAAGATCTGTTGACGACTGCCGAACCAAGTACATATCATATCTCAACCTCAAATTGAAACATCGTTACAGCTGCCAGCTGCATTGTTACTCAGATAGGAGGTTATCGATAGCGCAGTGTAGAAAGCTTACTGCTGACTGGCAGAATCATGACACCCTCATTGTCAAAGAACAGAGCTGATGCCTGATTCTGGACAACCCACGCCTTGCGAAAGACGTAATGCTCTGCGTGCAAGGGGGCTCATGGGATCACTGGTCTTTGCGGGTGCCTGCAGTGTAAGGTGCTGATGCGGCTCTGTGGCCCCACAGGGCTGACAGTAGTTTGTACCCACACAGGGTGACAGGTCGAGCGATGTGAGTCGTGTCATTGGCCGAAGACAGAGACCTCGGTGAACAATTGAGCTGTCAAACGGGTGTTCCGGGATAATTCTTACTTTAGATACTTCCGCCTTAAGGCAAAGTGCATCGTGGCGCGCGTTAATCTTACATCGCGGCCCCCGACTTGCCCCAGTCGAGACTAGTACGCTAGCACAGTTCGCGAAAATAGTCCATTGCGTTTGGGGGTGCTCACGTGCTTTTTGCGAGGTGTAATCAAGTCTTGGACAGTCAGATGTTATAGTCTGGATAAAGGCCGCCTAGCCGTCCTCAAGTAGGCGGCTGGATACCTCTGAGTGAGAGGTGAGTTCACTCAATCGGAATTATCCAAGCACACTTCCAATGCAGTCTGCAGGTTTGTAAGTAGTTGTAGTTTGTAGAGTTTCTCGGGACTGACGTATGCATAGCAAAATCGACAGACCGTCTTCGCAAAACAATGAAGAACAGTCAGTACTGAGTCTGTATTGGATACTACCCTGGGAGATCCGACAGCACATACGTACCTTTTTCGTGGAAGGTACCTACGACAACGAGGTCATGGTCCGTCGCAAAGGAAGAAAAAACATCACGTTCCTTGTACGGCATTCCACCGGACCACTGTTGTACGACTGGATCGAAGACCCAACTCTCACACAGCTCAGCCCTGGCCGGGTTGGAGTCAATGCCTCAAAGGAGATTCTCCAAGAGTACTACAAGACTCGCATCTTCAAACTGGGTCACAGTGAACTCGAATGTTTACCAACTCTGTTTGAAACAGCCTGCTTTGGTCTGACTATACGTCCTGCTGAGCACATTCGCCGCTTGCACTTGCAATTCCAGCCCTTCGAATACGCACGGTCATTGGACTCAAAACTGATAACCTGCGAGAATGTAAGGTTCCACAGGGCTTTACAGTCTCTGGCGGTTCTTGGTCTCTCAAAAACAATCATAGAGGTCCATCTAGTCATGCCACAAGATGTTCTAATCAGCAGAGAAGGTGGCGAGTATATCAATGAGGTTGCGGCATTGGTGTTTCAGCTTGTTCAGGTTGTGAATACGATGAGAGTGACTGGGGTAAACATCGATTTGTTGATTGAGGGCGGTTGGGATGAGAGGAGTGGAATAAGGATGTGCAGCGGCTTGGTTCTTACACCAAACGATTGTGTGACGCAACTGAAGTTGCTTACTGCTGAAGCCATTATGGGAACAGGTTTGAAAACCAACTTTTGAACCTTATCTCTACGGCACATTGAGACTGTGCAATGATTACTTGCGACTCTAAGACGCCAACATCGTGGGTGACAACGTCTGAACCCGATCGAGAACGCGTCACGCGAACTCTTTAAAATATTTTGACTGTTGCACACAATACGTGTTCATGTTGATCATCTTAGCCCATACGGTAATGTACGCTGTCTAGAAACAGCCTCAAAGCTCATCTCCCGTGAGATCAATTAGATCAATTGGCGCTTTAACATTCTCATCCCTGGTCTCATTGTTTGATATCGCGCCCCCGGGAGAGATAACGTGACCCGGCGTGAAGTGCTTTAGACGAGCGGCACTTTTCTGCTCCAATACGCCTTTTCGAGCCGTGGGCAGCGTGCTTGAAGCTTCAGCGGGAGATCCTAAGGGGATGCGGTGACTGACTGCTCTTCGAGCGTGATACGGTCCAAACAGCGAACTTAAATCTTGTAATGCTTTCTTGGGGTACGGATTCGTTGGGCTAAGATGTGGTAACTGTTCGCTCGGACGTCTTCCGTTCACCGGATGACCCTTCTCATTTGTTAACGATCTCGGCAACCCGAAGCCTGAGATCGTGGACGACGATCGCGTTGAAGATATCGTGTGATCTCGTCCCGATGGAAGGCGCAAGACCACTTTCACGTCGTCGCTACTGTCTGTCAGGACAATGGCCTTGTTGGTCATTGGCGATGCTCGTGGCTGACGCAGTTCCAAAGGTATATTTAACGCATGTGCGTGAGGCTTACGCAGCTCAAAGGTCAGAGGAGGAGGAGTATTGGTCACCAGTGACACTCCACTGCGTGCTGATGACTTAATCCTCTTCGTTGGGTTGTTGGTAGGGATTGTTCCATCGGAGTGCTCTTTGAGCTTCTGCTCCGCTATTGCTGGGAGTGGATCAGACGTGGTTTGAGACTCTACATGTTGAAGAAGGATCGCGGGAAAGCGAACACACTCGACAAGATAGGTCGGATCGAATGTTGTGTCTCCTTTGTTCGTCCACATGCCCTTGAGGCTTCCCTCTTCAAAGTCCGTGCGTTGCAAGGTCGTAACTTCAAAGGGGCAGAAACTGATTGCACATTCTACTAAACGCAAATCTATGTCTTCAGCCTTGCTGCTTTTGCGTTGCTCCCTACGTTTGATCCTCCGTAAAAGAGTTTTCAAGAAAGCCATGGCCTTTTGCATCAATGCCCGTGTAAGCAGAACAGATCCAACATGATCCATGTAAAGCTTTCCCCAGATATTGAACCAACTACTAGTAACTTGTAGTAGCTCACACTCTTGGAAAGGTTGCGAGAAGGCCAGATCAAGCCTTACGTTGCTCAGCAAGTGTCCAGGTGTAACGGTTGGTCTGCATTACTGCTTCAACACATTATACTGAGGAAAATCAGGCGGTACCACTATTCCTTTCGCAAGAGGATAATTGTGGAGAAAGACAATGAGCTTAACTCTCCATTTGGTGCAGTCGAGTTGGTTGTGGCATTCACAAAGCTCTCGCGCAAGGGTGCCTTCTCGGACAGCGCGCAGCGCTAACCCGGTTCCGCAGTCTGACAGTCCGGGATGATGATCCCCACTGGCAAGTATTGCAAACAACACGAGTCCCTCACGGTCTAAAGCCAGTTCTTTCTTCATCTTTTGAGCTCGAATGCCTCGAACGTGCGTTTGGCTTTTCTCCGTGCGACCTTTACTGCGACTTTGATCTCCATGCTCTTTAGCATTGCGATGGTCGGAGATTAAGAGGTCACAACCAAACATCAGTGCATCTGCGTCTCCAGACCACACAGCATCTGCTACTCCAAGTCTCTGCATTTTGGCGCATTCCGCCTCTGCTTCAGCAGGCGCTAACTGATACGGAATGCCAAAGCATTTTAGGATCTGTTTCATAAGTTCGGGTCTTTTCGTCACTCCGCGCTTACCCTTCCAGCGAATCTTTTCGGGTACTCCAGGTCCATCGAATACGAAGACAAGGTGGATGTTGAGGGTCAAAAGTCGACATATACGATAGAAAAGGGACTTCTCGCGGTTGTATGCAGGTTGGGCTGTAAGTCATCAGTAAGGAAAGCACGTCTCCTTCTACACACACACATTTCCTGATACAGGTTTCCTGTTCTTTCGTGACGTTGTTGAACCACCAACAAGGTTCATCGATCGCGATTCGAAGTGGCCGGCGATGCTGTTCAAAGTGCTCTGCTGCAAGTAGAGACATGGGCCTGATTTCTTAGACTTTCCGGACAGTGTCCCAGATCCTTAAAGCGTATCAGGGTTGGCTTACAGCATCGTAAGAAGCAGCATACTTGAGGCCCATGGTGGAGAAATAACGACCGCAGGGTTAGAACGCGACCTAGTGTGTTATTGACGCATCATGGTCCTGGCGTCCACTACACCACAACGAGAGTTCGGAAGTCAGATACAGACAGACTAGCAAGGCGGGGTTTGAACATTGCAGAGCGCTCTGCGATCCATCAGGGTTTGGAATAATTATACCTTGACGTATGGGATGCAGGGTGGGAGACGCTGAGGGGTTCAACTTGGCGCTTTAACCATTGGCTGCGACGCGTCGCGTCGTTATCACTCTCGCGACTCTGGTAACAACACCGACCTCTAGTTCAGGTACCTTGTTAGAACGACTCATTCCAATCAGATGATTCTTGCCAACGAAGATCGCGCCACGGTTCGGCGGCAGAGGGTCTCGTTTTTCTCAGCTTTTCTTTTGCGCTTGAACGGTTTCGGTTCAGCGCCTCGCCTAGAATATTCGCAGCCGATAGAGCCACATCAGACTTGCGGCCCAAGTACCACAACGCTTGCACGCAGTCGTCTGCTCGAAGGAGCGCCTCTTCCGCTTGGATGCGTCCGTTCGCAGACACTATCTGATCATTCTCCAAAAGCACCACTGCTGCTTTTGCGAACGCGCGAATCAAAACCGCAGTCCAGGGCTCTGATAATAAGGCTCCATCCTGGACAGCAAAGTGAAAGCCTCGCAATTGCGCGGTTGTGCCATTCTCCCTAGGAGACGAGCATTGCGCAAGATCTGAAAGGGCCCGACAATTGCTTTTTCGAAAACAAGCAACAAAATCAGTAGAAGCGCGATGCATCTGTTGAATCTCCAATCCAAAGTTTGAATCGTCTACAATCTCGATGATATCTGCTAAGAGCAATGTGGCAAGATGCCAATGCCCGGCCAGACAGATATACCATGATTTGATGTGGGACGGTAGAGTATCGTGGTGTTCTATACAATCTGCGATAAAAGGAGCATAAAGCTTTTCCCAATGTTCGCAGACGCTGAGCGCAGCCTTGATGGAACGCTCAACCCTTTCACCGAGACAGCCGCGGTAAAGGAGCGTTTGAATCCTGGTGACTTTGCGAAATAGCAATACCTTAATCGGGGCTGCATCGCAAAGAAGAGTAGCAGCGTCTTGGAACGAGCATGGCCATCGCACAAGGTTCTGCTGCAGCCGACTGCGTTGATGAGCAGATAAATGAACATCCCAAATACTGTCGACTCCACTAGATACTATAGATCTTATGTCGCGCTGCAGGCGGTCCGCCGCTGTGTTCCCTTTATCAGCATACACATTGCTGTCTTCGTCTGATAGTACAAGTGGCCGCTTATGCATCGCTGACGAAAGGGTATCAAACATGATCCCCAGCCAGAACAGTAGATCGACTGTCGCACGATCGGCAGAATCGATACCATTGACCGCTGGTCTATGCGATCTGCTGCGACAGGTCGCAGACTCTATGGGTGCTGCAACCGAAAACATCACCAGTCGCGACCTCAGCGAGTGTATGAGCCGGACAGCTTTTTCCAGCTCTACCGGAGCCTCTTCAGCGTCGATGACAAGATTGACCTTTGACATGAGATCTTCACACTCGTCTGTTGCGGCGTCTGCAGGTCCCGACATTGATTCAGTCCTATCGTCAAGCTTTTCCACCATTGCATGCTCGTTTTGGGAGCTGTGTGGTTCCTGGGTCAAAGAAAAGATCAACTGCGCAAGTACAACTCTGAATGATTCAATGCCCCCAGCATCTTGCAAAGCTGCGCGTGCTTCGTTCCAGGCGGCGATCTGCACCTTTCTGTCGGACGCAATGCCAGTTGGAGACGAGCTGGCACTGTTGTCAGCGGAGACGCGATCGTTCGTGCCGTGATCGAAAGGATATTTAGCTTTGCTTCGCTCCGATGACTGGGCCCACTGCGTAGCAAAAGAAAAGATCGTCATATTGAGAGCTTTACCCGCTCTCTTGTCTTCTGACAAGGTGAGCTGCCGCCCTCTAATTGGGGACGCAACCCTGTCGAGTCGAAAAACGCGATGATACATTTGGTTCCAGTCAGGTCCGCCATTGTTTGCTGTTGTAACGTCGACTTTTATGCTGTAAGGACAAGTTCGTTCAGTCAACCAGCATGAAAGCGCGTTCTCGAAACTGTCGTGGTATATCTTCAATAATCCGTCTTTCAACACTGCCTGGTTTGCCAATGACACGAAGTCAGCCGCAAAGGAAGGGGTTGTGCAAAGAAGCGCACTATTCGAATGCGACAGCGAAGAGCTTCGACGCCTTCGCTTTCGTCCTTTGTGCCTGATCGCATCAGTTCTTTTCGTCGCTATGCTATTGAGATCTCCCTCTTCATCATAACCCAAGACCAAGCCTTTGTTGTCTAGAAATCTTTCGTCGCTGTCCGGTTGGAATTGGAGGGACGAGCCCACTTCAGAATCGCGATACACTGGAGTGACAACAGCCCCGGAATCAATGTCAGAGCGACCTAATCGACGATTTGTTGAGAGACCTGGTTCATAACCATAATGTATAGCAGGTGTAAATTGGTGTTCAGTGGACGAAGTAGAGTCTACTGGGTGCATCGGCACTTTCGGAAAGTCGCCAAATGAAAGTCCCATCCGGTCTGAGCCTATCCAGCTCTCGGTCGCTACGGCATCCAATCGACAATCACTTTCCTCGAAGTGAATCTGTCCGAGTGTTTCGTTGATGTCCTGTGGCGGGATTGCGATATCGCTGGCTGTTCGGCAGCGTTTCGCCAATGGGGTTGGCTTCGGCGAAAGCTGTGTCGCTTGCGTTATTCTTTGCGACCGTAGCCAGTCGAACGTACAATTCTTTTTCGTCTTCTCACAGTTTCCACACGCGGCCAGAGGTCCATAAGCGTCTGCGTTGTCAGATGAATGCCAGTTGTCCCTCGAGGCAGTTACAGCTTACCACTATAATGAAACACAGTAGGATGGTTCTCCGAATGAGTCGCATCAAGCAAAGAATCCTCTAAGATCGTCGCATCACATGCTCGCTTGCTTTTACGACACTGGTCGCAACATCGATTTTGCTTCCTGCTCGTCGTTGAGAGTTTCGTAGTATTCATCGCAGGAGGTGTGGGCGACGTCCATGCATAATCAAGGAACGACTTTGGCTGTACATCAACGAAATTCATACCTTCAGACCGGACAAAACGTCGAAAATACGAAGGAGAAAGAGATTAGTGTAAAGATGAACGAAGAAAGCTCCCACGCCGTTGACAAGTCATTGCGCAACCCCGCGCGAGTGGGTAGCTTACAAGGTCGAGCATCAGTGGGTCCAGGTCCCAATCAGGAATATGCGGGGAAGGCTAGTGCGCCTGATCTACTCTTCCACGCGTTATCTATAGCTCTTCGTGAGGAAGAGTTACAGACGGGTATTATTTGCTTCAGTTGACGATCAGACGCCAAAGTTGTTGGAACTGAAGTTGGATCTCATGTCCGATCTCCACAGCTGCAGCTGCAGGCCGTTATCTGTCCGCCTTATCAAAGCATGCACTATGGGGAGTCACGTTCGATGGACTACTGCTATTCAGGAAAACCTTTACTGGGCTGGTCTTCCTCCATGGTCAGGACTGGTTTCAAGTTAGCACTATGTGCCTATTGATTGTGTCACTGCAAGCTTAATGAAGTGACACGGTCTGATCCGGATACACCGAATTTCGGACGACTTACGCGCGTAGCCCGAACACTTTGCGAGGCAGCCAATACTACTCTCTAGTACAACTTTCAATGTCGAAATTCTACTACACGTGGTCTGCGCAGCAGACTTAAAGCGACAAGTCGGTGAAGGTAAGCTGTTTCACTACCGCGAAGGAAGGAGGGATAAAACTATGCTTTCGACCCTACGACTCCTATTAGGTTCTTGTGTCGTAGTAGTGATGCAATGATCCCTGGTCTTACGCTCTTTTGTATGATTGAACTGTTCAGATTTTACTCTGCACTCGTAGCCTCTCCCTGACAGTCTCCAACCTCTTCCTAAAAACTGCAAACCGAAGTTCAGGACACACACGTCTCTATATCGGCTCACAGAGAATTTTTCAATATTTAAGAACGAATCTGATCTTTACCTTTGTACACCTTCATTTTGAGGCGAAAGTCATTACCGCTTCCATTGAGAGATCGACTGATGACGTTTCGTATGAGGGGCGCACCAATGTTAACATTTGAACACGCTCAAAACGACCACCCTGAATTCTTAAAGTTAACGCTGTGGCAGTTGATCGTCGGTTTTTCAATTACACTTATAACAAGACAGAGTTTCTCAGGGATTTACAGACGAGCTTGTTGTCGCGGAAAGCCGGCATTTTGTGAACATAATTCAAGACTTCGAGATTCACTTGGTCAGACCTTTTTTTCAACAGTGGTAGTAGTAGCTCATGATATCGCGAAGCTGGTTGATGCAGGTATGTATGCCTCTCCTAACTGTTTGATTGTGTCCATCCGCCGCCGCCAAGTCTCGATGTCATGCATTTAATGGGGGTTGAACTCATGCAATAAGAGTAAGGAACATTTTTCAATCTCGCTCGAAAAATTCTCGGGGTCGAGAATTTGGGACATCTGTTGGAAACCGCGGCAGAACTTGCCGAACGACTGCCGGACAATGGCGTGTCTCCACCGATCAAAACAACAACTACCGTCATAGCGGCATCAGAGCCCATCCGCTTTGCATTACCAGCATCAATCTTGGTGCCTCGTCACGTTGCCGCCCCATTCAACACCTATGATGCTAGATCCCTTGAAACTTCTGAGTATCTCTAATGGAAGGCAGCTACATCGTTGAAACCTACTAGCTAGAGAAGATCTTACATCTTCGATTCTGAGGCTGATCAAGTTCACACACGCACTGGATGCAGGGTACCGAAATCGGTATATGGTATGCTTGTTACAATCTGGAATTATCGAACATTTCAGTCTGAAACGTTAACAAAAACTCCATATATAAAATGTACGTCTGCGGCCCTGTCCGTCGAGAATGACGGCCCACTCTGGGTTATTTCGCAGAAAGAGTCATCTAGGCGCAAGTTCGCTTCAGTCGTCTATAATAGCGCAAAAATCGTTGGCAACGCCAACAAGGAAAGCTCATACTGAGGGTCCATCTGAAGCATGCGTCGGTGATGACTTCAAAGTAGGATGCAGCACAAATTCACACTTCTCAAGGTATAATTCACCTGCAAACCTCAGGTTGCGCAATTCAAAGCCTGTACCTAGCATAAAATATGGCTCCAATGAATGTCTGGAGCTCGGCTGAGTGGCAATGGCCACTGGCTCACAACAGTACAACACCAGCAAGCTCACCCACACCCTGGCTGAGAATGTATCAGTAGGGGACGCAATTTCACGAACCTCGCTACGTGAAAATCCACTCAGAGGTGGTAGTCTGGCTCGCTGGTACAAAACTCATCAAAACTATGATATCTTTCTCTTCCTGGCAAATACCCAATCGTATCGCAGCAGCAAAATTGAGTGGTATATTTGCTACTGCGGCTAGGCAATATATAAGGTGATCCTTGTTGTGACAGAACAGTATGGTTTCTGTACATATACCACTACCAAAAATGTGCTCATGATGCCAGTGCGGTCCTCGCAAAATCAGCGCTTAGGGAGAATTTAGGGCGATGCACGACATCACTCATACCACGTCATTCAGCCTTTGCGGCGGATTCAGAAAGACTATCAAGATCCCGGACTATCTCTCCACTATCGCTGGTCCAGAGATCTTTGGTCACCGTGCGTGATATGTGGGAAGTTATCCAGAAAGTAGGAACGAGACTAGGTCTTCATCCAGGGCCTCTGTGATCCTGCCAAGAAGGCTTTGCCTCAAGTACAAGGGGAGGCTATTAAGTGGTGGGCAATAGCAACCCGAAAACTGCAAACAGATCAACGGAAGCCCTTAATGATTTCCTAGGTAAGAGAGGTGCGAACGATTTCGGTGACAAGCCGTATGGGCTGTAGCCCGCGTATAGCTTTGCTGCGAAAGTAACATCTGTATTTGATATTGTCTTCATTAAGAGTTATAGATTTCAAAATGGCCACAAATATCTGGTTTTGGCTACACGTTACGCATCAAATATGTGGCCTTTTTAAAGCGATACCTTGCATTCGTATAGGCTCATTTACTTATTACAAAATAGCTCAGAAATGGTGCCACTTCATCGTTCCGGACCATGCTCCAATTCACTTTACATGATGAACTCCGTGCACCTTTGCGCTTCGTCCATGGATCGCTTAGGACTGTTTTCCGCATACCGTCTCTCATTATCTGCACGATAAATTGTTTTCGGGGGACTCTTATAGAAACTCGTGATGGGTTATGGACCTGAGACTGAAAGCTCCACATTTATTTCTTATAATCCTGAAAGATTGGAACGGTAGAGAAATCGCTTCATACAAGTGGCTAGACTGGGGCTGATCAGATTTGGGTAGCCAGATATAGTTAAAGACTTAATTTGCAGAGCTAAACTGAACCATGTAGCCATTCAGACTACAGAACTACCAGGGCCTTACAGTGGTCTAACGTCCTCGTGATTGAAGAATCTCTGTCTGAATGCAAGGATCATCTACCATAGCCAGGAGATTTCTCTGTTGCCACATATCAAAAGACAACGTTTGGTTCTGCAACTCTGTCCTAAACGTGGTTGTGGAAGGATTTTGAGATCTGATTAGTGTAAGTTCTCCTTCTCCCTCGTTCTTTCTTCTTCGCACTTACCTCTATCCTACCTCCTAGATTGCTCACCAAGATGCTCACTTCTCTCATCGCTGTTGCGGCTCTGACTGTTCAAGCCGTAATTGCTGCGCCTGCCACCACCACCAACGCATCCGACGAGTGTTACCGCTTAGATGCTGGCAAAGCTCCTGCCCCCTCCCCAAACACTCCGCCCTCATCCCTCGACTTCGCCTACTATGTGTAGACGGCTGAGAACGCGACACATCCGCTCAACTACGAGCGCTTCATGATCGCCGGCCATGCCTCTCTGCACGATGATGCCGCGTATGTGACGTACGAGGAGATGGAGACGTACGATGCCGGCGCCTGTGCGCGTCGATGCGATGAAGAGAAGACTTGTGCTTCCTGTGAGTTCAGCTCCCCGTGATACTACCAGAGAGCACCGCTGACAAAGCGTAGTCAACATCTACTTCCAACGCCGACCAACACAGGTCCCTGGTACCGCCTGCCCCAACCCAGACGCAACTGTCGCTGTGCATTGCGCCCTGTTCGGCGAGCCCATTAACATTAGCAAAGCGACCAACAACGGGCAGATCCGTGGGCCCGCAAATGGCACAGGTGACTTCTTTGAGGTCCGGGTTGCAGGCAGCAATGGTATTTGAGTTGTCTGGTCCTCTCCCTCTCCAACGATCGCTAATGAATTCCAGCTTACAATCAACTCGTTTCGCCGAGCCAAACCGGTCCTGTGACTGTTACTGTGACCACTGCAATCCCTGTGATCGTCACTGTAACTACTGTAACCACAGTAACTGCTTTGCGGGAGCCTAGGTACACTCAGAAATAGACTTGCAGAGTGGTGCACCTGGTTAAGTGAGCGCTAACTTAAGGCATCACGTGCGGTGCAAGATTGCTTTGCGGACATCGGAGTCGACCAATATGACTGGACAACGATGATAGTGTAGTTTCCTTAGGTTCAATGGTATTTTCTACTTTTAGTGTATGACAGCACTGTAATGGTCTTACCACTCAGAAGTCGCGCGGATGCATTCTTAAAACTATTTGTGTTAAGGCGTTTCTGTGTATACACTTAGACCTTCCATTTTACCTTCTTGTTACTCAGAATGCAAGAAGAGATCATGACAGAAGATACTCGCCCTTGAATATTAAGTTGATAATATATTTTAATGTAATAGATTAGAAGTGAAAGTGAATCATCGCCTGGGATCAAATACTGCATTGTCTTGCTAGTTGACCGTGTAACCATGTATGCCAACGCCATGTTACAACTACAAAAGTACGACAACGAAGCCAACAACAACAGCAGCGACACCAGCTCCCACCTTCGCAGCAGCACCTGTAAACTCTGGTAAAACACTTGTGCTCGTCGCAGTAGCATTGCCTCCAGCAGTTCCATTACCGCTTCCCGCCTTCGCCTTCGAAGTTTGCGCAAGTAATCCTGGTTGTATTGCCGGTATGAAGCACAAAAGCCAGTCCACCAAAGAACGCAGGGCTACCTTGCTCGGTACTCAAAAAGCTGTCGATAAAGCTTGTGCTGAAGCCACTCTCGGTGGTAATCTCGCCACCGTGCTTGCCAGCCAAGTCACCGACCTGGCAGTTCTGGGGCGCCGCGGTGTTGCACATGTATAATTCACCACCATTCTGCGGATCAAGGTGACCCATGGTAGCTGTGCAATTTCCGTCGTCAGGAACGGGCATGGCGTGGATGTGCCAGTTGAAAGGACCATGCGTGGCTTGTTCGGGAAGATTGGTAATATTGATGTTGAATTGCACGCCATCCGCTGTCCCGACGGCCACGATGGTGCCTTGAACAGTATCACCAACCAAAGGGTTGAACATGTAGTCTGGCAGTGTAGCGATATAGGTGATAGCGGGCTGGTTGGTCTGCGAAGGGGCAGGGCCATTGACAGGAGTGTAGCTGACATTGGGTGGGAACGGAGATATGATAGCGCCCTTGAGCGTACCAACACCAGCGAAGAGAGTCCCAGTAGCGGATGGAATGACAGGAAGTACACCAGACTTGGTTGTCATAAGCAGAGCTGGAGGGGGAGGTGGTGCCTCGGTGACATGCAACTGGGCGGAGGCCAGAGCTGCAAAGGCGATTGCTAGGATAGAGTGATGCATCCTGAAATATTTGGTCGGATTGGATTTCTCTGGTGATCAGGGGGCTGAGTGCGTGAGTTTCCTCCTCAAAAGTTATGGTAGGAGGCTCTTCCAGTCTATACAGCCAGAGCCCGATCTTTTGCCATCCTATCGCAATCGTGTAACAAATCTATCTTACCCCGACTCATCCTCGAAGTCGTCTACAGTGACGACAACACTCCTCGTCCTAGCCGCCGTACTGCCATTGACCAATTCAACCATGCCGTCCAGCCTTGCTACCACTCTTGAACGCACCTATTAAAGATTGGAGTCGGACGGCATGCGGAAACAAGATGCCGCGTCGTCACCCAGACAATCAAACCACGCAAGATTAGCTTCATGTGGAGACGCACTGGCGTAAACTGGGGTACATGGCGTTTGTCCCAGGAGCGTAAGGTTGCCGTCCCACCCTAGGATGGCATGTATAAATGGGGATGTCAAATCTACAAACGATAGGTCGCTACTTCAGAAGTCAGGGATTGTATGTGTGATTTGGTGTTGGTGGTCATCGAAATGACATCAAGACTCTTAGCAAAGTCAGAGAGCTGAATTAACATGAATGAAATTCAAATTGCAAACCATAGAGACGACATGATACCAGCCACTCAAGCACATGTCTACTGGAGATAGTTGGTACGCAAAGGGAACCAGAAGACGAACGCGAAGCGGTGCAGCGGTGGAGAGTAAAGACGATGACGTAATGATGTCAAGTTTGCCTTAACGCAGGTACGGCTTCATTATTTCCGAGTAAAGCGTCGAGGCCCAATGAAGTACAAAACTCTACTCTCGATCCATTGGCAAAGAGCTTTCCAGGTAAACTTGGGTAGTCTTATGGATCTCATAAACGGTGCAGATCGATCGCAACAGCTTGCTTAAAAATATCTTGCATTTACAGCCTACAACACTCCTGCCGATGGCCTAGCCGTCGGCAACGATGCAGGATATGCCACTCGAACCGAATCCAAACCTGCTTGTAGCAGTTGCTGCATGACCACGCAACCCGATCGCTCATGTCTCTGAACATGCTTTTCCTGTCCGTCTCCCAAAAAGCCGTCAATCCATATCGTGAAGTCCCAGTCGCGAAGCGAAGACAAGTGTGTAGCTGTGTCGAAAAGAAATAAGTTCCAAAAACGCCAGGTAAATGATTTTGCAGGCAGCGCCAAACTCCGTCTGAAGACATGCACAAACCCGTCCACCTCGCCAGCCTCGCTCATAGCACGCCGCCAGGCAGGGGTGTCCCGCGGCTTTGGCTATCCCACCCAAAGCCACTATTGGGAGGCACAGCCCGAACGTCGTTTCCGCCTACTGTGCTGACATGACCCTGTTCTGGGGCGGCATGCTTTCGCAGCATGAACATGGGCTTCCGCCCTTCCTTGTCGAGCTGTTTGAAGAGTATGAGCGGTCGCTCGTTCAAGCCCAGACAGCGCTCCTGGTCTCCGTGAACGATGTACAAAGCGTACTGCCGCCAATCGGCTGTGATGTTGTATTTCTTGAGCGCCACAGGCAAGACCTTGTGGCAGGGGTCGTCGATGGACACGCGGAAGGACTTGAATATCTCGACCTGCGGGTTCGACGAGGGGGCTTGCTGCGAGCTCGACGAGGGCTGCATGTTGTTCGAAGTGGAGCCGCCGGAGAGCGGAGGGTCGCGGTCGCGGTCGTCGGGGGTGGGTGTTGGGGCGGGGCGTCCCAGAGAGCGAGCCGAGGAGGGGAGCCCAGGAGTGGCACGGGGCTGGTCGGAATAGGCCCAGCTCTGGGTGTTGTCGTGGTCCTGGTGGCTCCGCGGTATCTCGGGACGGGCGTACTGGGTGCGGCCCTGGTTGTATGCGGGCGAGGTGGGCGAGGGCTGGGCAATGGAGTTGGGGGACATTTGCGCGCCGGCGCCCAGGGATGCTGTGAGGTGTGAGGATGCTGCGACTGCTGCTGCGGAGGGGTCCAAGGAAGCGTGGTCGACGAGCGCACGGTGCTCCTGGATGGTTGGAGAAGGGTTCTTGGGGGCGGACCCGAGGAACAGCTTCTTGGTGGAGAACTTACGGGACAGACTGCTGCCGGTCCGGTTGTCTGCGGTGGCCGGCGGCGACGTGACGTGCTCGTGGGCCGTGGGCAGCGTGGGCAGCGTCTGCTGCTGCTCCTTGAGCATGCGCACGAGCGGCAGGATCTCCTCGCGCAGCCGCTTGTTCTCGTCGATGACGCGGCTGAGGTCCTCGCGCAGGTGGCGCAGCTCCGACTCGGCCGTGTGGATGCGCTCGTCGCGCGCCTGCACCACGCGGATCACCTTGGCAAAGTCGTCCTGGGTGGGCGGCGCCTCTTGCGCGGACGTGTCGGCGGCTGGGGGGGCGGGTCAGCAGTGGTACTACAGCAGACAGCAGACAGCAGACAGCAAGAACAGCCGGGCAATGAGAATTACAACAGACAAGGGCGGCGGGGGAGAGGGCGGGGGCGGGGGCATGGCGGGGCCAGGGGCGGGACAGGGCACCTACACAGCGGCACGTAGTCGTCGGGCTCGACGGGCACGTTCTGCTTGACCTTGATGTCGTAGACGGCCTTGAGCATGGTCAGGCGGTGGCCGACGCTGCCCACGCCCATCTCCTTGAGCTCGGCGTGCTGCAGCGACACCAGCGCATCGCCCGTGATGCCTTCGTCGACAAACGTGTCGCAGTACTGCTCGAGCCCCAGGTCCGACACAAAGTCGGCCACCTGCTCGGCGCTCCAGTCGACAATCAGTCCCGTCGGGCTGATGCGGCTGTCTCTGCTGTGGGTGAAGGTGGTCGGCGTGTGCTCGGTACTCAGCGGGCCGGAGCTGGTGGGCGAGCTCTCGTACTCGACGGGGATCTGGTCGCGCTGCTGCCACGCGGTGCGCTCGAACTCGTCGTCAGCGTCCGAGTCCTCGTGGTACTTGGACATGTTGTTGTTATTGCTGTTGTTGTTGTTGCTGTAGGCCATGGTGCTTGTGCGTGCTCACTGCTGCTGCTGCTGCTGCTACTGCTCGGCTCAGCCCAGCTCAGCCAGATCCCACCGAGGGAGCGCTGGGGAGCTGCCCGGCGTCTTGGGCGCGCTGCTGATGCTGGCCGCCGGCCGTGGGATTGGCGTCGACAGCGGATGGCACTTGCCTGTCTGTCTGAGACGAAGCGAGATTGGCCCGACGTGTGCCACCCGCGACGAGCAGAGCTGGGAAGGGCACGGAGTCAGGGCAGGCCGCGGCGAGAGACCTGGCAGGGCGTGGATGGCGAGGCTGGCTGGCTGTGGGGTGGGGTGCGCTGCGGTGCGGTGCTGGCGATGCCTGGGGGACGGGCGCTCGGCTCGGCGGGGGAGGGCGAGGGCGGCGACACTGGCGGCGGCGACGCAGCAGACTGGTGGGCGACAGGCGGCGGGCGGTGGACGGTGGACGGTGGACGGTGGACGGTGGACGGTGGGCGGTAGGCGGTAGGCGGTAGGTGGGCGGCAGCGGGTGCAGTGCAGGCGCTTGGGAGGCTTGCAGACAGTGACAAGGCGGGAGCGTGGTAGAGCTTGGGGCTTTCAGCACATGGCGCAGGCCAGACGTGCATCTTAGCATCCCTCCTCCAGGCCAACCCTACCCGGCAAGGCGGCTAGTAACACACCGAAGCGGGAAAGTCCGAGCGTTCGATGTTCATTGAACCAATACGTCCAGGACCTGCATCTGTACCCAAGAACCGAAGGAACTGGCTACTTTCACCAACCGTTGTCGTCACCTCCTATACAGCCAGCGCCCAGGCCTTTTCACTCATCTCCGGTGGCAGCAGAGAGACGCACGGCGGCCGACCACTCAGCACAAGCCTACCTAGTCCACCCTCCATCACCCCATCACCCCATCAAAACACCAAACAGTCGTATTTCCACCACAACTTCACCTCGCTCCAAGGGGGATCTGCGAAGCACCGCGTATCGATAACTGTGGTACCTGCATACCATACGGGCTGCTCATTGAAAATCAGCGAACCATAGCAGCACACTGATCGCCCATCACCTCACCGCGCACGTGCTTGACAGCAAACCGCGCCTGGCCGTTCACCCGTCAACCCAATTGGAGAATCTGCTTAACGTTTGGTGCACATCATTTTGCACGGCTGATCTTCACGGGCGGACTGCAGCCACACGGACTGCCAGGTGCCTTGGGCGAAACCGTTCCGAACCCTCGCAGCGCACTGACGATCCTGGACAATAACTATCGATCCACTCCAAGTCCAGTTGCGGGCTATACCTCCGCACAATAACTCAAATATGTCTGTTATAATGTCCGCTGGCCAGGCCTCCGCCCTTCCCTCCTCCTTACGCAACAGCATCTACAGCACCCTCCTCAGCACCGGCGGCATCCGCAATATTGAATCCGCCCTGGTCCAGCTGCTGCAAACCTCCGGCTTCCAGTATCATCTGCGCGTCTACATTACAGACCTATTCCGCACAGGCCAGGCCACAACCGCCAACGAGGCCTATGACCTCGCCATGGCCCGTATTAGAGAGTGCATGGCTGAAGGGGAGAGGGAGACAGGGAGAAGCGGCGTGAATGGGGATGATGGGGAGGTGGAAGCGGGGGATCTGCGACTACCAAGTGAAGTTGTGCGAGAAGGGAGTCGGGTCGTGAAGAGGGAGTTGGAGAGGGTGGTTGTCATTGAAACCGAGTGAGCGCGCTGCTTGTAAGGAAGAGGGTGAAAATAAGTGGATGGGTAGCGAAGTCAATGGAAACATCCGAACGTATGGGGAGGACCAAGAGCAGCAACCGCATCTCCTGGTATTGGGAAGCATGCAGCCACAGCTATGCAGAACAAATCAACTCAAATTATTGTATATAATACATCAAGTCAACACTAATGAGCACGGACAGAAAGGGTATTGAGCGTTCAGCACAAATCACACCACACTGTCAACAAAGACTTCTTGAACATATATTCATTCAAGCATACACATAGCATGCTACCAATACTCGTAAAGCGCTATAATTAGTCACCTCTGTCTATTTCGAAGCGAATATGTGAGAGTTGAAAAGCGCCAAAATTGATCATGATATTATTCATCAGACCTTACTCGCGAACCACCTCCCTCTAGTTGTACAAATCCTCATCCTCACCAGCGTTGCCGAACGTATTCTGCTCGTTCGACGCCTGCTCGCCATCAGGGAAGCGGAAGAAGCTCGAACCACCCGAGTTCTTCATCGACTGTGCAAATGCCTCGTAGCGGCGGATCTCAACGTCAGTGACTGAGCGACGAGCAGAACGCATAGCCTCCTCGAAGTGGGCCTTGGTAAGCTCAGGGACGGCATCCTCCCCTTCCTCCATCATTTCAACGTCCTCGCCAGCTGCTGCTGCTGCCTTGCGACGCTCAATGTCGTGAGCAATCGACTCCTTGATAGCGAGCTTGACAGCACGCTGTGTAACGAAGCCAAGATCAGCACCAGAGAAGCCGTGGGTGTTGGAGGCAATGAAGTCGATGTCGATGTCGGATGCAACAGGGGTCTTGCGGAGCTGTGCCTTCAAAATGCTGACACGAGAAGCCTGGTCAGGCAGAGGGACGTAGACAAGTGTGTCGAGACGTCCAGGACGGCACAGCGCATTGTCGAGCTGCTCCGGTCGGTTGGTGGCACCAATAACGAAGACGTTCTTCTTCGAGGTCATACCGTCCATCTCAGTGAGAAGCTGGTTGACAACGCGGTCGGACGCTCCACCAGCGTCACCCTGAGAACCACCACGAGACTTGGCAATAGAATCGAGCTCGTCAAGGAAAACAACGCAAGGCGCAGCGGCGCGAGCCTTGTCGAAGATGTCGCGGATGTTGCTCTCGGACTCACCGAACCACATGGACAGCAGCTCGGGTCCCTTGACGGAGATGAAGTTGGCAGCGCACTCGTTGGCAACAGCCTTGGCGAGCAGTGTCTTACCGGTACCGGGAGGACCGTAGAACAGCACACCACGCGAGGGCGACATGCCGAACTTGAGGAACTTCTCGGGGTGGTCGACAGGGTACTGCACGGACTCGATAAGCTCGCGCTTGACTTCCTCAAGACCACCAATGTCTTCCCATCGGACGTTGGGGACCTCAACGACAGCAACCTCGCGAAGAGCGGAGGGGTTGGAGATGCCGAGAGCGAAACGGAAGTTCTCCATGGTAACACCGAGCGAATCAAGCACCTCGGCATCGATTGTGTCCTCGTCCAAATCAATCAAATCCATCTTCTCACGAATCTGTTGCATAGCAGCCTCTGAGCAGAGAGATGCCAAATCGGAACCGACGTAACCGTGGGTTTCAGCAGCGATGACCTGAAGATCAACGTCGTCACCAAGCTTCATGTTCTTGGTGTGAATCTGCATAATCTCCAAACGGCCAGTAGGGTCAGGAATACCAATGTCGACCTCGCGATCGAATCGACCGAATCGACGGAGAGCGGGATCGATTGAGTTGGGGCGGTTGGTTGCGGCCATGACGACAACATTGGAGCGGGCCTTCATGCCGTCCATGAGGGTGAGCAGCTGCGAGACAACGCGACGCTCGACCTCACCGTTAGTCTTCTCACGCTTGGGAGCGATCGAATCGATCTCGTCGATGAAGATGATAGCAGGCGAATTCTTCTCAGCCTCCTCGAAAGCTTTACGCAGGTTGGATTCCGACTCACCAGCCATCTTCGACATGATCTCGGGACCGTTGATCAGGAAGAAGAAAGCGCCGGTCTCGTTCGCCACAGCACGCGCCATGAGCGTCTTACCGGTACCCGGAGGTCCGTACATGAGAATACCGCGAGGTGGCTTGATACCAATGGACTTGAAGAGCTGAGGATGCCTGAGCGGCAGCTCGACAAGCTCGCGAATCTGCGCCATCTGCTTGCGGCAGCCACCAATGTCGTCGTACCCAACCTCGTTGAGGTTGCCCTCTTCGTCCTCACGCTGGATCGGCTCGCCCTCGCAATGGATGACGGTATCTTGTGCGACGATACCGAACTCTGGGGGATCGACCTCTACAACCTTGAACTCGACTTGTCGCATGCCTCCGCGGGCGGTAAATGTGTCGCCCTGTCGTACGGGTCGGTAGGCTTCGCGGAAGTATGGGGCGAGGAAAACGTCGAATAACGACCCAGTGATACCCTCAACTGTGTCTGCGATGGGAAGGACTGCGATGCGCTTGGCCTGTGCGAGCGGTTAGCGGTAGGCTCCCAGAAAGCTACAAAATCGATGCTTACGTATTTGATGTCTGGGCAAGGGTGGATGGTGATAACATCACCATGCTTGACACGCAGGTTGTGGCGAACGACACGGTTTATCCGTGCGGAGCCGTCGTCAAGGTCGTCGTCTGCAAGCACAATCAAGACTGTGTCCTTGCGCTTCTTTCCCTTCACCAAAACGGTATCGCCGCGGAAGAGCTGAAGTGTCTCCATAGTGTTGTTCGAGAGGGCAATAATCGAGTTGTCATCGTTGACGGCGTCGGTGACGCTGCGGTTGTCAGCTATTGCTTGCGGAGCATGACTTGAGGGTTGCTTACATGAGGGAGTTGGGCTTCTTCTTCTTCTTGAGGATGGCTGTAGCGATCTCGTCATCCTGTGGCGGGTCAGTATCGGTGGCCTCAGCGGAAGGGTGAGCGAAACGTACGCCTCTGGGCTCAGCGCCAGAAGGGTCCCTAATGTCTTGTTAGCAGGTGCACCGCATTCTGCACGGCATTGCAGGGGCAAAGGCAAACTCACTTGGACAGGTCCGGCTTCTGCTTGGTGTGGTCTGGCTCGGCGGACATGGTGGTGTCTTACTGGATTACGTGTAGTGGTAGTATCTGTGTTTGTACGGAGAGTGCTACCGGGAGCTGCGGCGTGGTGGAGGTGAGGAGTGGTGTGTGGCGGGTGATGGGGGTGATGGAGTGGAGTGGAGCGGATGAGGTAGTTTAAGTAGAAGCTCGGAACAGCGTCGGTGACGGTGAATAGCTCCAGTTGCCTCAGCGCAGTGGGTCTTGCCAAGTCATGTTAGCGCGCTTTCCCGCAACACCAAATGGAAACCTTTGGAAACCCACAGTCGAGCTTCACTAAGCCAGTCACTGCATCATGGAAACATGGAAACCCAGCCGAGCGGACCATTGCCCACAGCGTCTACATAGTACTTTTCGCCGCCGCCTGCTGCTTGCCGAAGGAAGCAAATAACATCGACGAGCAGTGCTTATTTGTATCACTAGTTGTGTGAGACAGGCGCCGTCGACGAGATTGCTCTGGTGCCTGGCGCCCGCCTCACCGCGTCACTTGCTGGTGAGAGCAGCCTAGTGCCAGCAATCAACGTCGGTTACGGTTCTTAGCATCGCTGGTACGACATGATATATCGCTTGTTGTTTGTGTTGCGTGCAGCTAGCTGCGTTGAATAAAATATCAAGTAGGCGTATGCTCGTGGGAGATTTAATCTTCACTGACTCTACGAGCGCTGCAGGGGGCGAGCTGCTCCCGAGATGATACAGGGGCAGATACATACAGTACAATCACAAGAACTGCATCTCTATGTTGAAAATGTGACATCAAACAACACTCTATAGCTATCTTTGTTTCTCAACTATACCACCTTCGGCCCGCCAGTCCTCTTGATCTACAACCTGGCCAACCCCATTCATCTGGCATGCATCATGGCACAATTAGCACCTTGCGGAGAGTGTAGCTGTGAACATGACGACTGGGGAGATTTTGGCCGGAGAAAATGGCGGGGAGACTGTGAGAGAGCACATGGAAGTAGTTTCAACGAAGAGACGCCACAATCGTGATGCCGACGGTGTGGATGATGTACTCGAAGGAGGCTCATGACATCAACATCTGAAGTACTTGTAGCGATCCTTCAGCGAGAAGGGTGCGAGAAGGATATGAGAAGGGTACGGGATAGAAAAGTGTCTTGATACAGGAAGGGGGTGTTGTTATCCTGCTCGCGTATGTGTCTGAGCTGACTAAAACGAACGGTATGGAAACGTTGAAGCGTTGATCTGCGTCCACTCGCTTATGGAGTGACACCTTTTATTGTAACGACGGCCAGATGCCGTTCGCTATGAACTCGCCTGTGAATAACATCCCATACCCCATAACCTCCCAGACGCCCCGTACGATGCAGGGACTCTATCGCCCTCGTCTAGCAACATCTTCCAAGAAGCCAAGCAAGAACGTCTTGTCAACCGGACTCTTAGGGCCACTGTTAGCCGCCTCACCAAATTGTGAGCCAACGGCAGCATTCTGACCCTGACCTCCCAGCGGCTCGGGCTGCCCAGATACAGGCTCACCCATACTGCTTATGCGACTCCTGCTTGCCAATTCCGCCGGCGTACCTGTACGACTTCCTTGCTGCAATGGACTGACCGGACTAACGATTCCAGACATAACAGTCTGTGGTGTTGGCGGGTTAGGTGTTCGATTGAAGGGGAGCGTACTTTGAGCTTGTTGAATGGGCATGCGGTGTGCAGGCTGTGGCGAAGGCTTGCCGAAAAGGCCGAGTAAAGCATTACGCTGATCCGAGTGAACAGACTCGCGGCGGTCGAATGAAGCAGGCTTCGCAGCGAGGGTTGACGGAGAAGCGGTGACAGCTGGTTGAACCTCTTCAACTGGCTGCACAGGAGGCTGTGGCGATGGACTCTTGAACAGGTTCAAAAGGCCCTGCGATTGTGCTGAAGGTGGTTGACTGGATACTGCTGGTGCGGCGGGTATAGTTTGCTCGAGCTTGGGATGGGATGACCCTCCTTTGAACATAGCAAGAAGATTGTCCGCTTGATCTGGCCGCGCAATAGCCGGCTGGGCAGGGCCGCCCTTGAACATGTCAAGCAGACTCTGCGTCTGTGATGTAGACATTGAACCAGTGGCGGGCTGAGCGGTGGCGGGCTGGGGAGACGGGCTTTTGAACATGTCTAATAGATTCTGCGCATGGGCAGCCGAGCCAGAAGTCGGGACACCTTGCTCAGGTCGCTTCAGAATTTGCGGTTGGAATGTTGGCGCAGATGCCGAGCCCACATCTCCATGCATTTGTTGAGCGTGTTTAGAGGCTGCAACGACAGTATTATCTGAATCTGTCCTTGTGAAGGGTGGTTGCGTCGCTGGAGATGGGCCACGTGAGTTTCCGTTGATGGAGGGCTGCTTACGCCTCTTTACCGTGTCAAAGTCTGGTGCGTTGACTGGTCCACTGACAGTAGCCGATGTGAGGCCGGGCTTTTTCTGGGCGGTAAACAAATCGAGCAAATTCTGGTTGGGAGTCTTTGCTGCATAGTTTGCTGGTTGGACTTGTGCAAATCCAGGCGTCAGGGGATGCGCGGAAAGCTCAGCCGGCTCCATAGACGCGGAAAGCTTTGCTGATGGGGTTGCATTGAAAAGGGTGAGCAATGAATCCTGGTGTACCGTCCTTGCCTTTGGCTGTGGTTGGTCGAGTGGAGGACCGGAATGGGTGGGCGGACTGACCATCTGAGGAGGCGATACCAGCTCGTGGGGAGGACGCTGTGGGTGCGGATGTTGTAGCCCTGGAGTGGAGTATTGAGATGGCTGCGGTACTGAACTTTGGCTCTGAGTAGGCGCTGGACCTTGATCGTCGATTTTGAACGAGTTCAACAGTCCCAAGGTATGTGCAGTGAGCTTTGGTGCTGGAAGGCCAGACGCTGCGGGGACTTCTGGTCCTCTTCCAGGCGCACCCGTAAATTGACCGTGCTGGTGCGGTGTCGGGTCATATCCTTGTTGCTCGAACATGTGATCTGGCAATGGTGGCGGTGGCATGAAGTGTCGCGGAAGATGTAATGGCATATCTTGCGGGTGTTGTCCCTGAAACTGCAGGTTCTGCCGCGGAAAGGGGAACGAGGGCGGAGGGCCCATTTGAGGTGGCCTTCGCTGTTGTTGTCCGTGCGGACTGCTTTGAGGAGGGTACAACGGGGTATGTAAGATCTGCTCAAACGGTGTCTGTGGCAGTGCACCTTGTGGACCTCCATGACTGCCCTGCAGCAAAGTGAGTAGAGGGTTAGCCTGGGGGAAACCGCCCGGTGCTTCCACTGGAGGGGTAGGCGCCGATGCGCCTTGTCCAACGCTCAGTAACTTTTTCAGCTCGGCCGCGGGATCTATGGAGGGTTGTGATTGAGCTGCCAGTTCCTGGGGTTGGCTTTGTCCTAATCTTGCGACCAGATTGGCGAAGCTGTCGTCGAGATGGGCTGCAGCAGGCTGTATGCTCCCCTGGTCAGCCTCGTACACGCCAGCCTGAGTGTCTTCATCGTCGGTTATTGCAGGCGGGCGAGGCACGTGCTGTCCAGACCGAGCTCTTTGCTTGTTGTCGAGCTTGTGCTGCAGTTTGATCCACGATCGGAGAGACCCAAGGAACGGCGCGACCATGTAGAAGCTGCTTTCCTTGATCAAGTCCTGACCAGCGCCCTGCTGCTGCACCTGGTTCTTGCGCCTCACGGTAGGCAGATCGGTCAGCTTATACCAGGCGATCTTGGAAATTTCTTTTCTCGTCCGTGGCTCAAAGTGTGTGTCCATTGGTACGCCGCGGAAGACGTACAGCATCATGCTCTGCTCGCGCATGGTAACGGTGATCTGCTTCATCTGATCCTCAGGCAGCACCAACCCTGCTTCTTTCAGGTCGTAGCCTGTCTCCTCCCACACCTCTCTCACGGCGCAGTCCAGGTCGTTCTCCTCCTTGTTGATCTTGCCGCGGGGAAAGCTCCACTTGGCGCCCTTCTTCCAGCCTTTGACCAGCACGGCGTGTGTCATGTCCTCGTTCAGCATGATGGCGCCGCGAACGGGCACGCGGGTCTTGTAGGCGAGGAACTGGTCGTAGGCCTGCTGGTGCAGGGTGGCCGAGTAGGCGGAGAAGAGCGGACAGTGCTGGAACATGAGCTGCGAGAACTTGCGCAGGTGCATCGAGGGCAGGCTGTGAGGGTCCAGCGGGCGGATGAAGTCTTCGTAGAACCATTGTGCTTCTTCGATCTGGAAGCAAATGCGCTCGACGGAGAGCAGCTCCTCCTGCGGCAGGTTGACGATGAAGCGGACGCACAGATCGTCCAGCCACTCAACGAGCGTCATCTTGGGGTTTGCGTTTGCAGTGGTCATGTTGGCCGGTGTCGCGCAGCATGCTCTGGGCACACCTGCCTCTGAAGTTCGTAGTCGCGGCGCGGGCGCGGGGGGCGGTCGGGCGGTCGGGCGCGTTGCAAGCTGCAGCGGGCGCACTGGACTGCGGGTCTGGCGACAGCGACGACGGCGACGGCGACGGCGACGGCGACGGCGAATGCGAATGCGAATGCGAATGTGAGTGCGGATGCCGGTGGGCGTGCACTGCCGCGCTGATGCTAAGGAATGGGACAGAAAGAATAAAGAATACCCGGGTGCGTGGGGTGGTCGACGGCTGCTGTTGTGGGAGCCCCCAGTGCAGCCCAGCGCGCGGCAGCTTTGGCTTCAAGCTTGACGTGTAGCGTGTAGGCCTGTGCGCCGCCCCGCCGCACCGGCCATAGCCACAGCCACAGCCACAGCAGTAGTAGCAGCAGCAGCAGCAACAGCACTCGCCACAGCTGCGTCGATCCCGCCGGGCCTGTCCAGTCACGCAGTCTGGAAGTCACGCATCTGCCACCGCCTTTCAATTGGTCTGATTGGCCCAAAATTCCTAAACACCATCACGTCACAGCACGCCGCGACTTGATGGAATCAGGGCACTGTGACCAGCAGCACACCGCCGAACTCTTATAGCCAGCGGCGTCTCCCCCTCTCCATCTGCTGTATCTGCATCTGCATCTGATCTGCACCCTTCCTGCCAGCTCAGCAGTCTTTGTTATCGACCGTCCCAGTCGCCGGCTATTCATAGGCAGCGAAGCGCCCGTTTCAGATTTCTTGGACATACCAGCTGCCGCCCAACCAGACCCACGCGCTCTTTGTGAGACAGCCGCCGCGCAGCGCATCGCATTGTCAACACCAGATCGTCAAAGCAAAAGGAAAGGGTCCACCCAACTCGACCGACATACATATAACATCTTGCTGCACGTCTCCTCTGCGACTCATTCATAGCCAAGCAACAACCCCTTTCCCTCATCCAAGCTCTCCCGTCCACCCACACCTGCCCATTCCTCACTCCACCACAACGCAACTGCAACTGCAACCGCAAACATGGCGCAACTCGTCGCAAAGTACGCAGCGAAAAAGATGCTGGCAGGCGAGATGAACAAGTACGCCGGCAAGGCTGCTGCTGGGCCATATGTAAGTCTTCTCCACATGCTTAAATGCGCACTGCACCAGTAGCTGACCGCGAGTCAGGACCCTTACTACGAGGAGATTCCTCACCCCAGGAAGCCAGGCAAGATGAAGAAAGTCAAGAAGCAAATTCCTGCCTATATCCCCGAGCAGGAAGCCAACATCCTCGCAAGAGCCCGCAAGACTGCCTACCGCATGGATTTCGCTCTGTTCAGTTTCTTGGGCATGCGCTTCGGGTGGTCTTCCGTCATTGGTCTTGTGCCGGCTATTGGTGACGCAGCCGACGCATTGCTCGCTCTCAAACTCATCATGAGCATGAGAAAGGTTGCATGCGGTCTGCCCAATGGTGTTCTCTTCATGATGATGTTCAACTTGGCCCTCGACTTTGTCGTCGGCATTGTCCCTTTCATTGGTGACTTGGCAGACGCTGCTTTCAAGTGCAACGGCAAGAACGTACGCCTTTTAGAGGAGCACCTGGACAAGGTCTTCATGCCCGACGAGCTGAAGGCTAAGAACTCAAAGCTGCCCAGGGAGAGCCGTCCGCGCCCTGCTTCTGTTTATGTCGATTTCTCCGAGGAAGAGGACGAACGCCGTGGCGTTTACGACGGCCACCATGACGATGTTCGTCAGCCCCAGCGTGCGTATTCAGGCCGCCGCGACAGGATTCCTGACGAGGAGATGGGCCACCCAAGCCGCAACAACACGAAACAGAGCAGGCGATAGAGAATGCTTCTTTCTTTGCGTTTGAAACATGTATAAACACCTATTCTCTTGTTATTCTCAATCCGATTTTACAGCTAAGCGCTTGTTGTTGCCCAGTTGGCAACTTGACATATACCCATAAAGATTCCTTGGTCCAATGTACTCATAGTCTCTGTAATACCATTCGTCATCACGTACACCTTTGCAGAACTTTGCTTCATCCATCTTTCTTTCTTCGAGTAGGCCGCATATAGAATTGTGTTACCCGATGCTTTTAACTGCAAATAGGAGATGGACCACATTAAGAAGGAACCAATGTTTAGTCACATAAGTAATTCGTGACTTGGCTACAGGTGAATGTTACGAAGGAGCTAGTAGTTAGTCATCCAAGTGATATCAGTGAATGGGCTATATTACTTACTTGAATAGATACTAGCTCCTTCGTACTTCAAATATCAGGATAAGGCATGATACTGTTCGTCATTACTTCAGGATCTCGATCACAATAGAGTAAGCCCTTGCGGCGGGTACCAAGGGTCTGTCCACCTGCTTTCTTTCACCTTCACTTTCACTCCGTCTCGGCCCAACACATCACCTTACCCCGCACTGAAATTTTTTACTTCTTCAGGTTCTCTCACTTATAATCTTACGCAGCCTCACTCACTACAGCCTTTACGCACCCTCACTCACTCACTCACCGCAGTCTTTACAGAACCCTTCCAGACGGACAACTTCCAAGGTCACTATGATAGCCCTCAATCCCTTCTTGCTGCTCATCGCAGCCACCGCTTTCTGCGTTCCCGCCCGCGGTGTCTTCGGTCGCTCTCTCTCCACAGAGCTGCAGTCGACGACAACGGTCGATACTCCCATTCCCACCTTTACCCCAACGTCCTCGGCCGAGCTCAGTCTATCCATCCTACCATCTGCCTACGAGACCCCTGAGACGCAGCCGATGACCATGGTCGATACAACCGTTCACATGTTCACCTCGATGTTCTCGGCTGAGCTCATCTCGAACCATCCTACCATCTACCAACAAGACCTCTTATATCCTTCGCTTCGAGATTCAGCTATGGGATACGTGTCTACGGGGCAACCACATATTGGACGGCACCTACCTGAACGGAAACATGCAGCAGTATTTCAGCATGTCAGGAGGCAAGACTTTCGGTCTCGACCCTAAGATAAACGGATATCAAAATCTGACGTTCGGACCCTTTTATCCCGAGCTTGACTCATTGAGGATTGAGTATTCAGGAACCAACTGGACGAGCTCTGACTGCAACCTATTATGGCGCTACAGAGATGTAGCGAAGGAGGGTTGTGTGCAATGTTACACTGACGATTGGAGTGGACCACCGCTTGACTGCAGCATCACCACGAACAGCACCACGCTTCTGTCTCGTAACACAACCATGTTGTGCGGAGTGCTTCTGGGTAAACCACAAATCACACCCACGGTCGCACCAACGGCCACACCAACGGTCACACCATCGGCCACGATCTCTGAGCCTGCCATCATGCCACGCAAATTAACGACAAACTTTCCCCTCATCTACACAACTTCAGTCCCATCTCCCAACAATTCATCCTACCAACGACATCCACCGCGTCGTTCCCTTCAACATCCAGCTCTGGGAGTCCTGCGGTTTCAAGGGCGGCGATCACGTGGTAACCCTCGTCTACACGAACGGACCCAACGAGACGCAGTACCTGGAATTGTTGAGGCCAGGCGGTGTCCTCAACGTCGACATGAAGATACCCGGATATAATCCTCTGAAGTTCGGACCCTTCGATCGTGACAGCGGCATGCTAAAGGTCGAGTACGAGGGTTCTCAGTACTCTGACGCACAGTGCGAGGCTGACGACCAAGCTGAGAAGATCGTGGATACTTGTGTGTATTGTAACCACGGAAAGTGGGATGGAGAACCGATTGACTGCAACAAGATTGGGCATTAGCGTTACAAGAAAATGTTTTGCCAGGCGTTTCTGGATGCAACGAAAATCATCTGACGCAACAAGGATCGCTCCAACGGCCTTGGCGTCTGAGGGACTGAAGCTGAAGTACACTCAGGCAAAAGTCTCAAACTAGCCTCTCTGGTAACTGTCGATTCATCATTGGCGGCATAGAAGGTTGGCATCCTTATTGGCAGCACTCCTCTTGTATCATCCAATTTTTGTGGGCACAGCTCGATGGAGAAAAGGGACCAAACTTTCGGCTTTGAACCTTTTTTCTCTCTGTATCAGTCATAGTGGTACGTACCAATAAAAAAATTCGGCTTACTTTCATGATACGTGAGACCCTTGTGTACAGATGCAAGAATCCAACTCACCTTCATGACATGTAAACCCCTTCCGTGCAGGTGTTGGCATATACAGCCGATGGTCCAATCGAACGACGAGCATGAAAGGCCTTTAGCAAAACAATTGCAGAACTTGATGATGCCGGCAAGACGCCCTGGCTGCTGTATAGGCTACACACAGCTCTACCAAACATAAATCAACGGGCCTCTCAGCAACGACTCAGACTCCATCCGTCGTTGTGAAATTATACTTGATATCTACCTAAGGTATCCTACTCATATCAAAATCAATTGGGTATCTTCGCTACAACCATAATCCCTCAGCTCCCTCATCAGCATGTATCTATTGCACAGCCCCCTGCGCCGCCTCAGCAGCCTCTCTCTTCCTAATCTGCTCCTCAAGCCTCTTCTTCTCTGCGTTCTTCAGCCTCATCATAGTAACCTCCTCCAGACTCGGCGTCTTCGGGCTGAAGGAGAACTTGGGGGTGCCCATTGGCGTTGTGCCCGAGCCCAGACTGGACCCGAACGACGCTCTGAAGGACTTGGCGGCGGGCGCTGGCGTCGAGGGCGTGGCAGGAGTGGTGGTCTTGCCCGTGCCGTTGGGTTGTTTGGGGGCGCTCTTGGTGGCGTGTGACCAGGAAGACAGGTCGGGCTCGCCGTTCTGCCACGCTACAGAGTCAAGACTGGGGTGGTCTGACTTTGCATCCGACACAGCAACATGAGCGTGGTCGAGCCGGCCGTAAACAATGAAGACGGTGGCAACAAGTTTGCGGTGCTTCTCGCCCTCGAGCTTCAGCTTCTTGTCCTTGCCCATGATGATGCTATCCACCTTGCCATACTTGTCGAACATGCGCCGTATCGTGTCCTTGTCCCATGTCGCCATATCGCCCTCGCGGTGGAACCGAACCTTGATGGTGCGGTCAAGCTCAGCAGAGCCGCCAGGCTTGGGCGCCTGCGGTTCAGGGCTCTTGACCGGCTCAGCTGTAGCAGCGTCCTGCTCTTTGCGCGCCTGGTCCCTGCGCGCTTGCATTTCCATGCGCCGCCGCTTGCCATCCTCGGCCAGGCGTTGTATCTCCTGCTCCCGCTTCTCCGCCTCGTTCATGTCCGCCGCCCGCTTCCTCTTCAAGCTGGCGCCAAGGTCTGCGCTTTCCCGCTCGCGCCGCTCGAGCTCCTCCTTCATTTTGCGCCTGTTGCCACTGAGCAGCTCGTCCTGGAATGCCTTCTCGCGCCTGCGAGTGCGCGCACGGTCGTATTCGCCTTTGAGTTTCTCATCTTGGAGGATATCGCGGGCCCACCCCAGGGCGATGAATAGATTGGCGGCATCCTTGTTGTCGGGGTTCTTGTCGGGGTGCACGCGGATGGAGGCTTTGCGGTAAGCGCGTTTGAGAGCGGCCTCGTCAACATCGAATGGCACCCCAAGAAGCTCGTAGAAGTCGTCGGTGGTTGAGCGCGCGAGCTCCTCGAGGTCTTTGTAGTTGTCGCCCATGGCGGCCAAGTGGGTATCTTAACTCTCTGGGTAAGGAAGACAGACGCAAGCGCTCACCGGGTGTGGTTGGCGTGGAACAGTCTGAGGCTGGAGGTATGGTACCTGCAGGTGGTAGCCACAGATATAAGGTCAACACGTGCAAGGCGGCAGGATTGGAACATTTCACATGGCGATCGCCCGCTAGTGGTTTTTCGAGGAAAGGCTTGTTACGTAGCCATGCTCTCTAGCAGATGCTAACTCCTCATGGTCTGGTCCCCGTTACCCTTCTCCAGGGCTTGGCGTCGTCAGTCTGCCTGGAAAAATATCCAAGCTCCGTCGAGCATTTGAGCTGCCCAGAACTCGCACGCACTTGTATCCGCCCATGTCAATTGCGTCCACACTTCGACGCACTATGACTACCCCTCCCAAAGAGACTACTGCCGCTGGTCGGAAGGTACTCGAAGGCGTCTTTGGCATCCACAAACCTCAATGGGCGTCGTCGGCTGGTGTCCTGCGTGACCTACAGACCGAGTTCGCAAAATCCGACCTGTTCCAACCGTGGCTTGAGTCGACACGCCGCCAAATGCTCGTCTCAGGGTCCAAGAAGAAGCACATTGATCAGCTGAAGGTCAAATTGGGCCATGGTGGCACTCTCGATCCCATGGCGACTGGCGTCTTGATTGTAGGTGTTGGCAAAGGCACCAAAGAGCTGGGCAAATTCCTCGAATGCACCAAGAGTTATGAGTGCGTCGTTCTCTTCGGCGCTGCGACAGACAGCTACGACGCCGTGGGTAAGGTGGTTAGTCAGGCCGACTACGCCCATGTCACGCGCGAACTGGTCGAGGAGAAACTGAACGACTTCCGCGGCGACATTATGCAGAAGCCCAGTGTTTTCTCCGCTCTCAAGGTTGACGGCAAGAAGATGTATGAGTATGCGCGCGAAGGCAAAGACATCCCCGCCGTCGCCGCGCGCCCCGTCACCGTGAAAGAGCTGGAATTGGTGGAATGGCTGGACCCAGGAACGCACGATTTCGCCTGGCCAAAAGAGGAGGTCGACGATGCAGGCAAAGCGGGTGCAGAGAAACTGCTCGGCATACGTGCTTCAGATGCCGTCCAGCACCTGCGCAACTCAAAGCGGGCACGCTCGCCCTCCCATCCTCCCACACAGGCGACTACGTCGGACTCGGACCACGGCATGGAAGATGCAGGTCCACAGCCTAAGAAGCCCCGCACTGACTCTGAACCTGCCATGTCAGGCGCTCTGCCCTCAGTAAGCCAAGTACCCCATCCCCTCGACACATCCCAAAACACGACAGAAGGCCAACTACAGCCTCCTGTCGAAGCTGCCGAAGACGTACAAGCGCGGCCACGCGAAACAGAGTCCCACAACGCCGGCCTTGGTGGTGTTGAGCGCCCGCTCAGTGCCGACATCCCGGAGCCACCAGTACCCGTGGAAAAGCAGCCCGCCGACAGCGTCGACCAGGCCGAAGTCGTAGACAAGGAGTGCACAAGTGCCGGCGGCAAGATCCCCGACACCCGGCCCATCGACCGGGCAAATCAGCCACCTGCCGCTCGTCTGCGTATGACCGTCACAAGTGGCTTCTACGTGCGCTCGCTCTGCCACGACCTTGGTATCGCGTGCGGCTCTCTTGGGCTGATGAGCAGTCTTGTGCGCTCGCGGCAGGGCGATTATGAACTGGGCGGGGAAAATGTGCTGGAGTACGGGGATCTGGAGAAGGGCACAGAGGTGTGGGAGGGCAAGGTGCAGGGTATGCTGGAACAGTTCATGAAGCGCGAGGGGTGGGAGCAGGAGGAGCTTGAGGACGAGGAGAGCTGGCAGGAAAGAAAGAAGGAGCTCATGGCAAATCGAAAAGATGATGACCGGAACCGGAGTTACCGCGGTGGTGGAAGGGGAAAGTACAGGGGAGGGGGCAGGGGAGGAAAGTATAGCAAGAACATGGATGGAGGGAGGAGAGACTGAAGTTGGAGAGGCTTTTGATACCCCGTACAATGATGAAATGTGAATAATCCACATTAGGAGTATGGATGTCTAGATGCTACCTAGTGACGCCACGCAATGCGATAAAAATGCTTCGAACGCCATCCAAGCCGGTAAATGCAACTTTACAGCAGGGTACTACCCCTGAACGCTCGCTCTCGAGCTCCGCCTGCTATGAAAACTCTCGCTCAACCTCCTCATCCCTTCCTCTACATTTACAATCGGCTCTGCGCCCTGCAACCCCTCCTCTTCGTCCTTCCGATCTTCATTGTTGATGAACACAAAAGACACCACCATGATCGCCGCGCCCACCCAGTAAAGCCATGACGCGTACTGCGCATCAAGTACCATCTGACCAACCAGGCTGAGCGGGATGGTTAGACTGAGGCCGACGGACACGATGAGCGGAGAGGTGAGAAGCATGGAATAGGCCCAGCAGAAGTCGCTAACAAGACTGCTCGCGCTGTTGACAAGTACGATGGTGAGGATCTTACGTGTGGGTGGGAGCTGGAACGGCTCGATGCCCGTGAGATGCAGGACTACCAAGCCGGGCCAGAGCAGTAGGACATTGGAGAGTCCCACGAGGCCGAAGAACAAAGGCATGTTGACACGCGACTCGTCGCCGATGCGCTTCTTCATAAAAACGGCATAGAAGCCATACAGCACTGCGCTGACGAAGGCCATGACGTCGCCCATTGCCAGCTCGCGCGGTGTCTTGTGCGGGAAGGAGCCGCGATTCTCATCTGTCTCGCCGGATACGTCGATCATGGAGATGAGAGCGACGCCAGCCAGTGAGGCACCGACGCCTATCAGCTTGCGCAATGTGAAGCGCTCGACGCGAAGGAGCGAGCCGCATAACAGGGTCCAAATAGAGGAGGTCGAGGCGAGGATGGTGCTGGACGCCACAGTTGTGTAGGACAAGCAGGCTGCAGCAAAGTAGTTGGCGAGGAACCACAGAACGCAGAATTCTAATGCGAGCTTTGCCGTCTCTTGCAGTGTAAGGCCCTCGTCGGTGCGCACCTCCTGCGGGTCGTGGACGCTGCCGTTGGTGGACGAGCCGAGGAGGAGCTCAGCGCCTTCACCGTCGCGGGACTTACTAGGCGAGCGAGACGACGAGGACGACTCGTGGTCGCGAAGGAGGCTCCATTTCCCAGCACGACGATTGAAGAAGGTCTGCAGCGAGGCGGCGAGCGGCTGGGGTTGCGTCGAATTGCGGCGGTCGGCCCAGATATGGTGGAGGGTCATGGGGATTAGGGGTATGAGGAAGAAGGCGGTATTTACGTAGGTGACCAAGTAGGGCTTGTCGTAGGAGGAGTCTGCGAAGATTGTCTGGCCGAGTCAGTGCTGTCCGTATGTCCGGTCTTGGGGGGGCACGTACGCTGGCCAAAAAGTTGGAGGCAGTCCACAGGAACACAGTCGCCAGCAGCAGGGCAATGCCCACGGCGTGTCTGATCCTGCTGTGCGGCCTTTTGTTTTTGCCCTCGTCCCATACGCTCACGACGCTCGCCGGCGAGCGCACGGGGCTTTCCAAAAAGTCATCGTCGTAGAGGAAGCGGCTGTCGCTGGATGCGGTGCTGCTGCGCGGACTCAGGGGCGTCACGGGGGTGGGTTCGACCTCCTCGTAGCGTCGCGGGATCATGGCGAAGATGTGTATGTACAGGTACAGGTGCAGGCAGGGAGAGCGTGGTTCGGGCGCGGTCAAGGAGGGCGCTCAGCGAAACCACTTGCAGTATCGGCGTTCGACGGGATCACGGCCGGGAGTCGGGTATCCAAGTGCGGTGGAGGGCCCATGGGACGGCCGTGTGCTGTGAAAGCCAGAGGCTGCGTGTCGGCTCTGGCGACTGCTGTGTAAGGGCGTGGGAACGCAACGTGACCGGCAACAGCAACAGCAACAGCAACGACCAGGGATGGCAGCGTGGTGGGTCACCGTGGGTGCAGCGATGCATGCGCAACCTATGCGCAATGAATGGGTCAGGGTCACGTCGCGTGTCTCAGATTGAAGCATAGCGCGGGCCGGATAACGGAACCACAGTGCACACGAGCGCATCAGCCACAACCCAACGTCATGTCGCCAGTGCAAGTGGGTTCAACCGGGTGGGTGCACAAGCTCCGTGAAATCGTTTTACCTGTACCCACGCCACTGCCTCAGCGTACGTGTGGAGTGGGGGAGTTGTTGCTTTGCCAACTGTACGTGATTTGATATGTACTACGACTCGCTATAAGCCCGCCCAGTGATATGAACTAAGCAAGAACAACCCCCTACCGAGGCATGCAATACAAATACACCATACACCAAACTCCATAGAACGACGCGGGGCAACTTGAGGGTATCACTGTCCCCAAGAACGACGCTTCTTCCAGCACTGTGTACACTAGCACGCACATCCGCCCTCGTTGCCCTTCAGGTCAATAGGGATGGTCTCAGGGAAGTCGTTGCTGAAGTCGCCGACGTCTTCCTGTGCAAGTGCCTGCCGTGCGATGACTACACCATGTCAGTATACCATGTATGGGACTACAAGCAATACGCACCTTCGAAGGCCTGCTCGACGTTGATGGCATCCTTTGCGCTAGTCTCGAAGTAGGGAATGCCACCCTTTGACTGGCAGAAAGTCATGGCCCGCTTGTTGGAGATCTAGATGGAACATCAGAAGCCGCTGCACACATCAGGCCGTCCAAACTCACCATCCTCTTGCTCTCCTCAACATCGATCTTGTTACCGATAACGACCTATGCCTCTTAGCCATGCCTCCTTCTCATGTATTGTATCGCTGGGAACACGTACGAATGGGAAGCTCTCAGGGTCCATGGGGCTGGCCTGGACCAGGAACTCGTCTCTCCAGCTGTCGAGAGTGTCGAAACTCTTGGAATTGTTAACATCGTACACGAGCACGCAGCAGTCGGCGCCGCGGTAGAAGGCGACACCCAGCGACTGGAAGCGTTCCTGTCCGGCTGTGTCCCAAAGCTGCATCTTGTCAATCATCGAGTCGCATGCCAAGAACTGCGCGACCAACCTGCATGGTCACAAGTCTGTCATCAACCATGACCTCCTTGGTAAGGAAGTCGGCACCTATTGTCGCCTTATAGCTCGCGCTGAACTTCTTGTTGACCTGTAGACCTCGCGTAAGCGACATTGTTTCCCTGAGAAAGGTGCGATCGCGCGTAGTCGTAGCGCGGGGGCTGGAGTCGTACATATTGGTTCATCAAGCTGGTCTTGCCGACACCACTGTCACCAAGGATAATGACCTGCGTACATTAGCGGGGTAGACGACTCTGACAGGACGGCGACTACCTTGAGAAGAACCTTCTTTCTGGACGCCATTGTGTATAGTATGGGCGGGTACGGTGAGGTGTGCAGTAGTGGTGCGATCGGGGGGGAGGATCGAAGCTTCGGCGATGACGATGCTGGGTCGAAGACGAGGTGTGGTGGGAGGCCGAGTTTCGAAATAGGCAACAGGAGCTGCCGCGACGACGCTGAGACGAGGTGGAATGATGCGCAAGGCGTCGACAGTCTACAGAGGCTCTAGGACACAGATCCAAAAGATATGCCGACCTTGGTTGACCGCACCTGACGACCCCGATGTTGATGTCAGTCCCAGCCTCGCACTCAGCGGCCTTGGCGCGCGCTAACATCGCTGACGCGACTCGCAACCCAGCAACCTGCATGTGAACCTGAACGCTGATTATCAAGTGTCGTACACATGGCTCGCTCATGCATCATCAGAACTGGCCTGAACATACCATACACTGCTGCAAGTTCATTTCTTGCACCACAGCCTTGATCGGGCTTCTCTTCTCTCCAATCACCTTGGATAATCTTGTACCCTCACACTTCCAAAAAAGCGCGCAGGTTGCCTAACGAGATGCACCATCAAGAACGCCCCTGTGTGTCTTGAAATGGGAATGGGACCATGCCCCGACAACGTCCGCCTCTTCTTCGACGCTGCTGCTAACTTACAGTGTGGAGTGTCAAAACCAGGACTATATCGAGCTTTGAGCCCTTGGTCCTGAAGAATTTACAGCTCACCAATCTGCTGGCGCTCGTCAACATTTGTTCATCAAACGCAAGTGCGCATGTAAAACATCCACGATGGAGGATTGCGAGACAACTTCGCGCCTTTCTCGTACACGCAATCTTACTCAGCGTCAACGAAAGTTGAGCTGGATCTCCTAGCCCTTGGCAGCAACGACAGCGCCGCCTCTACGATGGCCACTGCAAAATCATAAAGACTGTCAACGTTGTGAGTGCCGTCTTACTTCGGCCCAGCAATCATAGCACGCAACGCATGGACACAGCAACAAAGGTCTAAGTCGAACAAGCGCATGCCAGACTATGTGTGTCGACATTGGCGTTCCTTACATCACAGTTTCAAGACGGACTGCAGCTGCGCGTTGTGATCTGATTTCTTATGGGTATATTATCGCTGCCTTTGCATTCATTGTAAGCCGAGTTGAGTAGTTGATCTTATACGCAGGACCATCCGTCCATGCGAGCGTTGTTGAACTGTGTGACTGCTTGATATCCACCGGTTTGAACCTTCTCATCTGGGCCAAACAACCGGAGAGCTACCGTTCATGGCTTTCTTGATAACACACGACTACAACCCTTCCTCAGAACGACACAATGACATCATACTCGGACTGCTCCTCCGGGTCAATGCCAAGCGTGCGCGGTACGAAACGTTAGCCGCAAAGCTTGATAATCGATATACGATTCGAGTCTAGAGTCTCATCGTCAAGGAAGTAGTATGCAGTCACCACCAGCCTTCCGGAGTCTCAGCCATTGCGCGATGCCTCTGTCTTGGCAATATTTGAAATTCGGTGCTGTCCTTACAGCCAAGTTCCTTTCATATACCTCTTCGCTTCTCTAGCTAAACCAATAGTACCAACAGAACTTCAAAGCCCAGAAAGATATCACCGTTGTTTATCTAGAAATTGTTGATATTTCATGCCCTTCCCAAAGAATCATTCCCACCTCTCGTCTACAGTAGTGTTGCGGTTGCAGAGCTTCACCGCTTCTTGGTGAAGGGTTCTTGATGAGCGGCAGAGGGGGGGGGCTTCACCAGGTCGCCGATGCACATCCGGCGACTGCGAGAATGAGAGCGGTGACTGTGAGCTCTATAGTTGGCAGACGAAGCTTCGCGAGGAGCGTTGTGCGCTGAAGCTGCTCCTTTCTCCCGTGTCAGTTCATCATTCTTCTGTGTGAGTCGGCGAATCTCCCTTACGAGCTTCTTCTTCTGCATCCACTCACCCACGATCGTGGCGATGAGATAGCTGAAGTACAAAGCAGAGTCCACCACGGCCCCGCGGTCGGACATATGGCCGACGGTTTGCCACTTCACCACCAGAATCGTGAAGGCTGTGACGATGGTGATGGCGATAGGGGACGGGAGGATGCGGTTGAGACCGAGGGCGATGAGGAAGATGGCGATGCGGGGGATGAGCTGGGCCATGCTGAGGCGTGCTGCGTCTGCGACAAGATGGTTGGTAAGGACAGTCATGTCCCAAGAGATTTAACGCTTGAGGGTTGTAGAGAGTGACATTGCGTGGGTTGAGAAGATGTCGGGCTGTATTTGGAAGGGAAGTAGTGGTCACTTTGGCGAAAAAGAGTCAGAAGTAGATATAAAATAATATGAGGAAATATGAGAAGATATGAGTGAATCAATGTGCGGGCAGAAGCTGTGAATATACATTCCAGTAAAAAGTTTGAGACTGGGTACTATGTCTATTTTCACTCACTCGAATGCACCCTCAAATTTTTTACGTCACTGAAGGGCCCCTATATGAATTGAACTTTTGATACAGCCAATATTCGATTTTTGTATCTTCCATAAAACGTCTAGATAAGCCCTACTTACTACGACTAAGAGCAATCGCGAACAGCAATATCTTCCTGCTTCTATAGTCTCACCTGAGATCTAGTCTAGGGCCAGAGCCATTGGAGTACATACCGAGCTTCGCGAGAAGTTGCGTACCAAGACTTAGTGTCTAATGCAGAATTTGCATCTTCTCTTGCTCAAGCTGCTTGGTGTACTGCCAAAGCTGTGCGCACGCTTGCTCAAATCGGTTAATCTGCATCGTAATCTCTTTCTTCTCTCTCTTCTCTCCAATCATCGTGTGGATGGTGTAGGTGAAATACAGCAGTAAGTCAAAAGCAAATCCGGTTGCAGGGAAATCGGAATGAGCGGCCAACTGGAGCATCTCGAACAGTATCACGAAGAATGTGACAGTGACGACTGTTAGAGACCGGGAAACGTAGGCCAAGCCAAGAGCAAGGAGAGTGATGATAATACGCGGGATAAACTCTACGAGCTTGAGCCGGGCTGTGTCTTTGATGATAAGGAGCACAAGGTGCTTGGCGAAGTGGAAAAAGAATAGTGACATGGCACGAGTTGATAAGATCTTCTGCTTCTGGAAAGAGACTAGTGGTGGTTTGGAGGAAGACTCGGAAGTACATATTAAATAAGATGGGAAGAATTGGTGAATTTATCACGGGCAGAGGCTGTGTATCTACAGGACTTGGGGACAAGATCGTTTGCTCTGCCTTCGATAAATGAAAACAAACGAGAATCCGATCCACTATATGTGGGATAATTGCTATTAGGCAATAACTAAGGGCCTTAGATACAGCGGAGGCAAAGCTATTCGAAAGAATATGATTGTCTCTAGTGTGGAACGAGGATACTGAGGCTCGTTTGCAGATAAACATACCGTCCAACTAATTTTTGTTCCTACATAACGTTACTATTAATTATACTGCTTATACTCAGAATAAAGCGAGAATATAGCACGGTACCCGTCACCAGTCGTCGCCTGGTTTGTACATAGCACCTATGGTTTGGATGTTCAGAGTGTAGGCACATTAAACTGGCCTGGATTGTTCCGACGCAGTTTCGTACCGTAAACAGTCAAATACTCCACAAGGACAAAAGTCATTCTTAATGACTCAGTGCTCACAGTCTGCCAGCTTCAAGCCGCTACTCGCCAATTGAGATCATTCCATCCGAAAAGGCGAAAGAGCAAGAAGGCTTAGCAATCGTGTAGCCATATTAGACAACTTATGGCCATATGGATGACATTGATTAGAAATGGATCATTATATGCTCCTGCAAATGCGTAATAAGATCCAGCGGCTACTAGAAGCTGGTGAAAAGTAGCAGATTCTTCGAGTTGTGAATTGTAGATTACGCTTATCTGTAAATGGTATCAGAATAAGGTGCAGGAACGTCGTGCAGAGACTTTCCAGTATCGTATAGAAGAAATCGCCCTCCTTCAGACAGAGGGACAAGATCGATGCCTCGCAAGGATACTCACTAGCATATGCTAGCAGATCCTATTTTTTGAATCATGTACTCATTTTCAAACACATTCTTCATTTGGACGATTTTTTGGTCCGGCATAAAATCGTAGGCAGGAGAGAAGAGGGCCCGGTATACTCGTATGAGACATCACCTATCAGATTTTACATCCATTCCATATCTTCTCCAAGCTTGTAGATACTTCCCACGTAAAAGGCACCATGAAACCACACACAATACAACAACACAAAGGGAAGTATGGCATGTTCTTTTATCGCCTCGCCTTAGTTACATTCGGGCCAGAGGCCGCAGTGTGGGTAGCTGATGTCTTCGCGCGTCGCAAATAAAGCTGCATTCACCTTTACTTTTAACTGCAACCCAAGAGTATTGGTGAGCAAAAACATCACTAGTATTCTTTTTAGTCTGATTGCTTCTATGTCAACTACCTGACCATCCTTCGTGACTTTTTACTAGATGATATGACCGGCACTTTGGGGAAATATATTATGCACTATTGTATGGAGACAGAAGCGAAAGACTTGTGCTGTGCCCGTTGCTGGGCGCATTGTCTAGAAGAAGCAAGGGTGGTGGCGCATTTCGATGTGGCGTGCAGTAAACCTGTTCGTCAGAATGAAAGGGGAGAATCGACAAGATTGTCTTTCGAAGTACTGTAACCGCCATCTGAAAGAAGCCACACTCGTCTATGACCTAGGAAGAAGAAGGTCGATGTATGGTATTGATGCTCGTTAGTACAGCGCCTTACTATGGCCATTTGACTACCAATGTCTTAAGGAATTCAATAAAAAAAAGAAAAGAGAGTATGCAGCTAAATGACAGTGTAGCCATGTTAGTTTCTTTGCTACTTGCGAATTTCTCCGCCAATAAGACCTAAAGTACCCCTAGCTTTCGCTGACCTTGCAGAGCGCTCAGTGTTCAGTCGACCATGGCAAGGTGCTGTAGTTATTATAGTCTCCTGGCTCCTTTCTCTAAACCTTGTACTTGCACCTCGACCTGGTCTTAAATAGTACGGTCATATGATCGGTCATAATTCTTATGCAGTGGAAGAGAGGAGCGTGGAGATACCACCTACCTGGCTCCCACAACACTAGTCTGCACCCTCTCAAAGCAGTTCACAGAACTTACCCACGTAAGAACGATCATAGTCCAATAATATAACGGGTTTTCACAAAAAGCACGGGCATATGCTATTTACATCTCGCCAAAGGCAAGCTCAGCGCCTGCCATTCTCTACAACTACCTCTATACAAGAAGCAAGCCTCCACACATCGTAATATACCCACCCGATGAGACAGCACTCAACCCTCTGCCCAACGCGCTCGAACCACGCACCGCTTCCTCCCCCGCACGCCTCGAAACACGACCCCAAACAACCCTCTCTCAGCCTCACTGCCCCAGCATCGTGCACCTCACACCCCCGCACTTACAAAAGCAATCCCCAACCTGATCGCCGCGCGCTGAAACACGTCCTCCGCTTTCCTCCGCCACCCCCATCCCTTCCCCATGCGTTTCGTTTCAACTCGTTCGTTTCAAAGCTACCCACCTACTCCCTGACGCCACAGCACGCCAAGACGCATATGACGATCGGTGGCGATGCGCGATGGCTGATCGCGATGTAGTTTAGACGAGACGTGTGGAGTAGTGGTGATGGTGGTATCGGTGTTTCATGTCCCGCGACAAGCATGGCGAGGACGAAGGCAGCGGCGAGAAGGGTGTTTGGGGTTGCGAAGGTGATACCATCTCCAGAGGGAGGGAATATGAGGTATGGGATGTTGTTGTTTCTTCTTTTGAGAGGGGACGTGGTAGTAGTAGGGCAGCGAAGTCATGGAGCGGCTGAGGTGAACGGTATTGGTTGCGGAGGGGCATGACCCTTGCAATTGCGGTCTTTACTGTTTGTACATCACCATGTCAGACTTGGCGGGGAAGATGAAGGTGATGTTTTCTCTTCTTCAGAGAGCAATTGTGGTTTGATAGAGTTTGATAGTAAGCATGCTGGGCATGGTTTCTGTGAGCCATCCCGCTGCCATTCTGTTCCGTCTCGTGGGACGTCTCAGCGCTCGCCCAGCGCATGACCACCTGAGCCCAGGGGTGTCAAACAAGTCTATAGATGATATCGCTGTAATGATATGGGTGACAAGAAAGGAAATTCGTTATACACATTACCCGACAGCAAAAGGCTGCTGCGGGACTGGGCCGAGCAAGAGGGCGAGACTTGCACGTTCAAGTCGTGCAGACAGCGCCCACATAGGCGAGTGCCGCACCGAAGTCTCGAAGCTGAGCTCAGCTTGTCCAGATGGAACCAATAGTGCGGAACCGAGCGGACGAGTTCGGCCAGGTCACAAGCAACACCGCACCGCCTTGAATCAACGCCACACGTCCAGTGCGGCCACGGACGGAGGCGAGCACTTTGAACCGCCTGTCGGGACGACTGGCTAAGAAGAAGCTGGGTCTGCATCCATGTTGTTGGGCATTTATAGAATGCGGTGTCTGGAAGAACATGTTAGTCAGCTGATTCGAGGTAGGTGAGGCTGCACAGCGCAGATTGATGCTGCGCAGCTTGAGTGAGACTGACCTTCTGAATGCCGTCTCGAGGGCGACAGCGCTGAGTTCCGAGTCGTCGGGTAGCTCGTTGAGGAGGGGCACAAGGCCGGCGAACTTGTCACCGCCCTTGTAGGCAAGGACGGCGGGTACGCCTTCCTCTTCCATCTCGGCGTCGTCATTGTGTAGCTTGACGAAACGCACCGTGTCGTTGCGCTGGGCTACTTGACGCATGCACTCTTCGACCATATTGGAGATGTCAGACTACAGCACGTTAGTGGTGGGCCAGGTGCAGGTGCAGGTGATTGGTGAGATACGTACCAGGTCGTTGTAGATGAAGACGACGACGACCGTGTCTGACGGCGTCTTCTCGATGGCGTCCAGGTAGGCCTCGCCGTCTACTGCGAGCAGGCTGCCGTACACGCGGCGGCTGGGGCTGGTGGTGCGCGACCGTATCCGCTGGCCGGCGTTCTGCAGCTCGCGCAACCGCGACTCGCGCCACTGCTTCATGAAGCCGCCGTCGTTCTCCTCGTCGGAGGACCCCGGCTCGCCCTGGTAGGTGGTCACGTTGTACTGCTGCTGCTGCTGCTGCTGCGAGGCGGCGCTCTTCTTCCAGGTGAAGCGGCGGGCCTGCTTCTTGGCCTGCTCGAAGGCCTGCGCGTCGGCAATGACGCCTTTGGGCCCTGTGTTGGCCTCGGAGCGGATGTGCGAGGGCATGTAGTAGTTGGAACGCATGTCTGCGGGTAGCTCAAGCTCGTCGTCGGTGTCGACTATTTCGTAGCGGTCCTTCTCGGCGCCTTCGGATTCAGGTTCAGAGAGGTCGCTGTCGTTGTGTCTGTCTTCGGGGTGTCTTTCTTCACGGCCTTTGTCTCGCATAAGCTCGTCGAATTCTTCCTGGGCGGCGTTGGTCATCGTGAAAAAAGAATCCGGCCAGGTCGTGGGCGGACGAGGTATTTGTACGGGCGCTGCGGTGTGGTGAAGCAAAGGCGTTTGTCCATTCACCCAGGTCAACCCAGGATGCCCGAGAAGATGACAGCTCTTGGCGGGGTGCCGGGGTCTAATTCGAGAACCCGCCCCGTTTCAGCGGCGTGATTGGACACACAGGTGGAGGAAATGCCCGCAGGACTGACGACGACCTCCAGCCGACGGCCGCCTTTCACAGAGCACGGGACTTTCTGCGCCGGGATCTCCATGCATAACTGCATGCTTAGGGCTGAGCTGAGGCGCCCGCAGGATTGATGCGCGACTTCCTTCTGCGATCGTCGAGGATGGGCACGGAAGAGTCACGTCTCCTGAAACGAGCTCGCCGTCACGAAACAGACGTGCTGCGACACACCGAATCACGCCGTGCACGGCTGCGTCATGGTCATCTTGTGCACCCTTTCGAAACCGCGAACTCGGCATGAACCGACTTGTCACTTCACCATCATGCTGTAAATATTCCCATCGCATTAAGGCTGCCAGGTACGCGCCTTGTAGGCATTCACCGCTTATGCGACAACATATAGACGTGGTCTTCTCAGGCGAACTCAGGCATCCCGTTCATGCAGCCCTATATCGCCCAGTCCATTATTGTGGCCGGGGTGGTTTGACAGCTAGATGAAGGAACGCCAGCTACCCCGGACCGTTGATGCTTAGACGGTGCTTCGAAGACCTTCCAGAAGCGCGTTTGCCGTTGCATGCTCCCGTTTGCATGCTTCCTGCGCCCCTGCCGTCTTGCTCTGCGTTCTACATAACGCCCTGGGCCACAAGAGCCTTGCGCACTGGCATGAGGCGACCAAAATAACACGCCATGCACACAGCCATCTTCCTCCGGCACTGCACTGAGCCGGCACCAGCTGCCACGTGCCCTACATGTCACTGCCCCTGGCTTAATCGAGAATTGAACAAGATCGGCCTTGGACTGCGAAGAGGCGCCTGCTCGGGGCCATTTTTAATGTCATCTTTGTGAAAGTGGACTGGACTCAGCCAACGGTTGTACACTGATCACCAAAGGTCCTATCTGTCGTCATTCATAACAAGTATACAAGCATCAAGCATCAGGCATCATGTCTGCTGTTCAGCGAGAGAGCCGAGTAAAACACTGAGCGTTCAGCATAACTCCTGCCATGATGCTGGTCTCCACCGCATCATTGTACACGTTGCATGCGGGAAATCCTGCGAGATGAAGATAAGACAGGTTGACAACTATCTACCTACATATACCGTCCCTTCAGGATCATACATAAAATTGAAACCCACCGCCTGTCGCACAACCTCCTCAAAAACCACCTTAGAATTCGAAACGTACATGAAATCCCTCTTGCACAACTCCTGTAAGGCTCGCTTTTGGACTGCACACGACAAACGGAGTAAGCCATGTTGGAACGACGGTAACGTGTAAATGAGCTTCATATGAGGGTGAGGATAAAATGGTACTATGAGAACAGCCAGTCCGGATCTCTCGGACAACCCGGCTTGCTGCGAGAAAGAAGAAGATGGGATAACAGTGGTATGGGAAAGCAAAATATCGCAGCACAAGATAATTCCGGGCGCCTGTCAACCAAACTGACGCAATAGCCGCCGCTTTGTAGCTTCCCAGTGTGGTATATTAGGTTGGCGAGTGCAATGTCGCAAGGCCAAGTCTCCTGTGGAGGGTGTAGTGGGTATGTTAAACAAGTTCGGAAGGTGAGTTGGTGGGATGGCCAGATTAGGGATACGTGCATGCGGCCGTGGCCCATCTGTGTATCGTAACATAACGTTGCATGCAAACGCCGCTCGCTTATGCCCAAATACGTAGCTGTGAGACGTTAATTGGCTGTAGCCGAACGCTGTATGGCTGGACTTACCATGGAATCCCACGATCCTGTGCACAAACTCAGTGCATCATTGCTGACACCAAGACAGCTGACACGGTTATCGTGCCCTTGCAGTGTGCCAACGCGCTCGCCACGGAGAACGTCCCAGACCTGGAGATTGGTTAAACGAGATGTTGCGTGGCATTGTGCAGATGCTTACCTTGCACTCAAAGTCATCGTAACCGGCGAACAACAGACGACCGGATACGGAGAAAGCCACGGAAGTAATACCGCAGACAGGCTCGGGAATCTGGACATGATTGGTCAGCATGCGAATCGAATTGTAGCTGCTGAGGCCATGTACGCACCTGGTATGAGGCAAGCTCACGATCCGCGCGGATATCGAAAAGACGGCAAGACGCGTCATCAGAGCCTGTACCGAAGGCATTGCCGTTGGGGAAAAATTGAATGGCGTTGATGTCGGAGTCGTGGGCGGCGAAGGTCTGCACACACTTCTGCTGACGGATATCCCACAGCTTGGCGAAGGCATCGCAAGCACCAGACACAAATTGGTTGTGGTCCAGAGGGTTGATGCTCAAGCTCATGACATCGCCGAGGTGGTCGGCGAACTCGTGCACCTTGGAACCGGTTTCCAGATCCCAGAGCACGCAGGTCATGTCACCAGAGGAAGTCAGGATGCGCTTGTCGCTGATGAACCTGCAGCAGGACAGGTATCCTGAGTGTCCGGAGAGCTCTCGCGCAACGCGTGTGGGGCCTTCTCGCGCCGACAGGTTGTAGATGGAGCAGATGTTGTCAAGACCACCGCACGCGACGTAGTTGCCAGACGGCGAGTAGGCGCAGGTCATGACCCACGAGGACCGCAGCGGAATGGCGTGGACCTTGTTCGTTGTGTAAGCGTCCCAGATGATGAGCTTTCCGTCCTGGGAGGCGGAGACGAGATGTCGTCGGTCGGTGGACCAGTGCATGGCGTAGATCTTGGCCAGATGGCCCTTGAGTGTGCGCTTGGTCTTCATGGCAAGGCGCGGCAGGGCCTCGACGCGGTCGCGGGCGACATCGCGGACTGCATGCAGATGTTAGCATATCAGCATTTGGGGGGGGGGGGGGGGGGGGGGACTTTCTCCTCAAACAATCGCGTGGGGTATAACAACAACTCGTCCCGAAAACCAAGCCCGCCTCCCAGAAACAGACCGGCGACCACCCCACCTACACCCCTGTCCCCCGATCCTACGTCTTCATCTTGACCACCATAGTCCAGAGGACCCGCGCGGGGCGAGAAGTTGAGGTCCGG
>KZ107856.1:416794-624669 GCA_002116315.1 Epicoccum nigrum
GTGCGCTGTCGGCTGGTGGGTGGGAGACGGCGGCACTCTAGATTAGGGGTGGTGGGGTGCGGGAGTGGGGGGGGGTGGTCGGGGGGGGGAGGGTGGTGGGTGGGGGGGCGCGCAGGCTGGGAGGGGGGGGGGGGGCGGGTGGGGGGGGGTGGCGGGGGGGGGGGGGGGGTGGGGGTGGGGGGGGGGGGGGGGGGGGGGGGGGGGGGGGGGCGGTGCAGTGCGGTGCGATGCAGTGGGCCGTGGTGCTGCACCTGCACCTGCGCCTGCACCTGCACGCGAGAGACGTACGGGTTGTGTCAGCAAGCTCGTCCTTCTTCCGTTTTATCCTGTCCTTCAGGGCCTCGGCGTCGCGCCGTGCGACCTGAATTTTCTGCTGGATGGACTCTTGGTTCATGTCGGCCATGCTACTCTGGGGCTACCGGGGAGGTGAGGGAGTGTGTCGCGGCGGGCGCGCGAGCGAAAGCGGCGAGGCAGGCAAATCCAGGGGGCCTCGCAGGGAGCGCAGCTGTGGGCACCGAGGTGATGGCGGGCAGAGGCAGCGTTGGGGGCAGAGGCAGCAATGGCGACAGGCGCGCGCGGTGCAGCTGCAATTGCGTGCGCAGGGAGGCGATGGGGCGGAGGCCGGAGGGTGTGGTGGTGGAGAGTGCAGCGGACGCGGACGGTGGACGAAGTGAGGTACGCAGACGGACGCTTGGCTAGGCCGAGAGACACCACTGACCAGGCAGGACCAGACACCCGCTGGGGTCAAAGGAAGAGCTGCTGGCTGCCGGGATATGACAACAATGCAATTTGCTGCGCGGCAGACGAACAAATACTAATGCGGGGCTGACTGAGCGGAAGTGCAGTGCGTCGGTCAGCGATAATTGATTCACTCGAGTCTGCTGTTGTGCTGCCTACGAAAACACACGAGAATGAGAATGGCCCTGCGATCGCTGCACAGTGCCTCAGTGCTGTCTTCTTCGCCCTGACGAAGAAGGCGCGCGCGCAATCTCCTGCTCGCACCTCCCCGGGCCTCCTTTCAGCAGCCATGCCCCTGATTCGCCCGCACCCACCCGGACCCCGGCAAGCGCCAATTGTGACCTGGACGGGCCGCTGCTATGCCCCAAACCGCTTCACCACCAGGCGCCGCTCCGAAGTCTATTGTTTTCGATTTGCACTTCGAGAAACGTCGCCAGCGCCACCAATACTCAATTGCAACAATGTCTGTTGCTTCTGCTGCTGCTGCTGCTTCTGCTGCACCTGCACCTGAGCCCTCGCCAGAGCAGTCCTTTGCCCGCCGCCTGCCCAAGATCGAAGTGAGCTGCACCAACCAGCCTCCTCCAAGCCGGCCAGGGCGACCGTTCGCAGCACTAACCGCGCACGACTCAGTTGCACGCACACCTAACCGGCAGCATCAGCCGCGAATGCCTGCACGACATCTGGCAGAGCATCCAGGGACGCGACTCTGCAGTCAACCTCCAAGATCCGCTCGTAGCTATTCCCTCTGACAAGGTCGACTATGACCTCGACACGTACGGCCCCTCAACATCCCAAGTGACGCCACGATTCATGTTCCGTCTCCTATTACCACAGCGAGCTAGCAGGTTCATCCTCCTACCGAGGCTCATTTGACTGATACAATTCTTGTGGTTCCTTGCATCGTTCAATATATTGCCCTAATCAAACGGGATTGTAGTCGGCAGTCCATGTACTGACGGACAGCGCAGTTTCTTTCCGCTGTTCTCGTCGTACATTTACAAGCTGTGCAGCGACCTCCCAAGCATAGAGTATGTCTTATGTGGACCATTGATGTGACTGCTGTTGACTGGAAGAAGATACTCTACAAAGGCAGTGCTGCAGGATTTTCAGTCAGATGGCGTAGTCTACCTAGAACTGCGAACAACGCCGCGAGCCATACCTGATAGAGGCATTACCAAAGACGACTACGTCAAAGCGGTCCTAAATATCTTCAACGCGTGGAACCGAGATAACACGAACACGTTACGAGCGTATCTGATCCTCTCTGTTGACCGGCGCAATACTGTTGCCCAAGCAGAGGAGGTCGTTGATCTATGCATCAAGTACTCGTCTACTGGCGTTGTAGGCATCGATCTCTGTGGTGATCCTGCCAAAGGCGATGTACGCATCTTCACAGGTTCGTTTGCCAGAGCGAAAGCGGCTGGCCTGAAAATGACTCTACACTTTGCGGAAGCAGACATCTCCGCCTCTGATGCAGAATTAGAGACGCTGTTGTCGTGGAAGCCAGATCGACTAGGCCACGTCATACACGTGAAAGATGAGTATTGCAAAGTCATCAAGCGAGAGAACATTGGCGTTGAATTGTGCCTCAGCTGCAACGTCCATGCCAGGATGATCACGGGGACCTACAGCGACCACCACTTCGGCATGTGGCGACTCACGAATGTTCCTGTTGCACTTTCTGTACGTCCATGTCTGCTTCCTCTGAGCCTCCATTGACGATTGCACAGACCGACGATGTCGGCGTCTTCTGCAGCCCATTATCAAATGAGTATGCGCTTGCCGCCGAGCACTTCAATCTGAGTCGCGCAGAGATACGAAAGCTCTGCACAGGCGTAGTCGACTCGATCTTTACTGGAAACGATGAGAAAGACCGACTGCGTCGCATCTATTCTCAGTGGGACGGCTGGGCAGCCTAGAACGCCATATAATTGAATGAGAGATATATGCAGCTCGAACTTCCCCACTGGTTTCCAGGCTGCTATTTTATGCATTATACGCAGTTCACCGGTCTTTGCTACGCTTCTTGTCTCGCCTTTCTCGATTGAAGGCGGGCGCAGGATGAATAAGGATATTGGCAATGTGGAGTAGTTCACGCAACATAGTGGGGTCGTTATGCGAGACAGCTTAAGAGCTTGAATATAGGCTTGCAACTTAACAGATCTCAATATAGCCGCACATATACCGCTACTCTGTATATATGGTGTGCCCCATGCTGAAAATGTTGAGGTCGCCAGTGTTTCGATAAGAGTATTGAAAAAATCATAACCCGCCTCACTTGTTAGGAAGCTTGTTACAAGAATTCTCTCATGAAGGATCGTATACCCTGTACTAAGAACTCTTCTCCTTGCTTCGGTGTTGTATTACTAAAAAAAAAGTGTAGAAAAAACAAGGTCCACATTTGCTCATATCACAGACATCTCTGTACAAGTTATGTCAATATGGCTACTCCAGCGAAAATCCCGCGTTACATACTTTTGCCTTGCATACGACGAGTTGAGTTTACCCACCCAAATAGTACACAGTATGTAAGCCCAGGATAACGTTATCACGTGAAGGCAGTCGAACTGAATTTCAGGTACTTATTAAGGTACTGTTCTCATAGTTATGAAACTTGCTCGGAGTCGGAGCATCACAACTGTGCGAAGCCGGGCAGTATGAAGGAACTGCTCATCGATCGAACAGCTGGGATGCGGTTGCTGCTACGAATCGAGTCGCCCAGCGCTCTCGCTTATGCGACTGCGATTGAAAGTGACATATCTTAGCTACTGGTCCATGATGAGATAATATGATGAGATAACAACGATAATATTATGAGTACTGGTCGAGGTATCTAGTGCGTTAGACTAGAGATGGCTGCCAAGATCTTACGCTGCAGTCGATCAGCCCAAGCCTCTCCTTGAAGGGTAAAAAATCACCTTTCTGGGGCAGGCAGCTGTACTTGGTATTGCACTTTACCACTGCCGAGTAGTCGTGTAAAAAGATGGATATAATGCTAGGGGGGGGGGTGGTATTGGCGTACCAAGTGGAGTAGTTCAGTGCTAATTTTGCTAGTTCGGACGAACACAGAATTCTTCACGACAGCGACACCGTCAAATGGCAATGCTGTCTTTCTTTTCTGTCTTCCCTCAAACTCATCTTTATCCGGAATTTCAAGGATCTGTGTGGAGCATTCGGGCGGGGATTGTGGAGTGAATCCACAACTCCTTGGCACACTGGACAGCTTAGTGGAGAGCAGATCTTGAGCCTGTCGCAAATGTTCACTTGTTTATTATATGGAAATCTTGCCACTTCCTTATCGATAAAACGGCCTCATGGTGTAAGTTATCCGATCATTACTTTCAACAATCAAATACTAATATTCACACAGCTAGTGGTATGATTCCTGCTTTGGGTTCTTCACTCAAATCTGCAGGAGGCCCCGCGTTCGAATCGCGGTGGGGCCCGTTCTTTTTCCTCTTTTGAGGGTTCAGGCAAGCTCCGGAGAAGTAAAGGGATTCGCCGCCTTATGTTTTTGGATTCATTCGAGCTGAGAGAGAGGCTTAGGGAAGACCGTAAGGTACAGTTAAAACAAAATAGTAAATGTACGCGCTGTTGGTAGCTACGTTGTCTGCAAGATTCGTGTAACTGCCCTTACACGCCTTCTGCGACCTGGGTTGTTGAACTACCTTGAGCTATGTCCTTCTAGGAAGACCGGCATAGTTGGGTATGCGTGCGGTCTTTGGGGAGATATGAAAGAAAGGAGTCGAGGTAAGAGGCTTGTCGCACCACACGATCACGAGTCTTTGCGATCAGCTGAGCCATAACATGTGAACGACTGGTTGATCTCATCATCTACGGCGTGAAAGGAAATTGTCTTTACAGACGTTGTGCAACAGCTCGTGTCAGGTAATGAACACATGGCAAGATGGAAAGCAAACCCAACTCTAGCGAAAACATACGAACATACCATGAACACAACAGCATCTTGGCGCTTGCCATGTGCAGTCCCGTGGCCAATTTTCATTCTCTTTCTTATTTCTTAGTACACACGTCGATCATACCCATCATACCCCCCATAACCATTCACCCTACCATACTCGCTCGCCCGTCTTCCTTGTAGCGGTCTCCTCTTCTCCTTCAGCTGTGCAATGGCATCAGCGAGGTCTTCGAGATTGACACCATCCTGCGCAGGTCGATCCGAAAGGTAGTGTTGCTCACGCTGCCCGTACAGAGGATCTTGTAGTTCAGGAGCATACGTATTCGAGCGCGGAAGTCGAGGTGGGTAGCGCATGGTGTCGAAGGGGTTGCTCGGTGGAGTCTGAACGCTGTTACGGCGGGGTACGCCTGGTCGAGGAGTGTACACAGGCTCATTGAAGTAGGCATCGCGCTGCCGAGGGTCCCGGGGATAATCGTTTGGTGGTGGATAAGCGCTCCTGCGGGGACGCGTCTCCACATCACCATAGATGTGACTTGGGTGCGGGTAGCCCATGCCATTCTGTCGTGGTGGAAGGTTGCGAGAACGTAGCTTGGGAGAGTGCTCGAGAATGTCAGAGTGGTGTCGGTTTCTGCGACCGTGGCGTTCGGGCTCTGAGAATACACTGTCGTCAGCCGTATGGACGGATGAGTTGTCGTTGAAGGAGTTAGTACCGCTATATCGATCCCAGGAGTTGACACGCGACATGGGCTCGGCGACGAACTTGTCTTTTCTGTAGTCTGGAGACGATGCGCTGTGACTATCACGTCGGGTACGTTCATCCGTGCGTGATGGCTCAGTCGCGCCGGTATTCATGTGAATATGAATGTGCTGCTTGGAGGAACGGGGCGAGCTGTTCTTAGATGATACAGGGCTATATTTGCCCATAGGTGGCGGATCGATCCAAATTGGTTCGGGTCGTTTTCTGTATGTCTCTGTGCGAGCTCGGCTTCTGCTACGGCTTCTGGTCTTACTTATCGACCTGTTGTGTCGAGATTTCTTCGACCGCGAAGACTGCCTTGATCGTCCGCGCTTGGGTTTGCCAATGTGAGCAAATTCACCACGCTCAACATGACGAACTCGCAAATGGTCAGAAGCCGAGTCTCCAGTCTCCGACTCCCAGTCGTCGCTGCCTAAGTCTGACTCAGACAATAGTTCATCGTGGTGATTCTCATGTTTCTTCGGTTTCCTCAAGATAGATGGATTGTTTACACTGACAGTTGGCTGCCCGTGCCTAACGTCTGACCGAGCATTAGCCCCTGGGAATGCGCCTGGCATTGTTCTGGGCTGTTGCTGTGGATGGCACGGCAAATTGGGAGCAGTGATTGGAGGCGGGGGTGGCGGGTGCGCAAGATTAGCTGCACCAGGTGGGGGTGGAGGAGGTGGATGTTGATGTTGATGGAAGCTTGATGCGCCGGGTGGCGGCGGTGGTGGTGGAGGCGGAGGAGGACCTTGACCAAAGTTGGGTCGCCCGTGAGATTGCGGCATTCGCGTTGGTGGTCCTGGGGGCTGCTGATGGCCCATAGCCGGCTGTGCAGTAGCAGGAGGAGGGTTTCTCAGTAGCTGTGATATCTCAGGTCCTTCGTAGTGGGGCTGAAGTTCAAAAGGTCGACTTTGCTGTGCAGCCTGAGCTTTCGCTCCTATGGGTGCGGCAACCGGAGCTCTCACGGTGTTGGGGTCCTCATACCCAGAAGCCTCCGTTTGCAGTATAACCGAGACTCGCTGAAGCTGCTTCTTAGTGCGGTTAATTGTCTTCCACTTGATATCTATGCTGGCAATGGTCCACCGTAAGGTTCTGTTGATCGCCATCAGGATTTGGTTCTGTTCTTCAACAAGCTCATTGATCACACGTCGAGCATTGCTCGAAGTGATCTCTTCCATCTTGCGCTTCACTGTGACCTTACTTCTCTGGAACTTTTTGACGTCATTCTGAAGATCCTGGGCGTTCACATGTTGCTGCTCAGCTTCAACATCTTCCCAGCCTTCATCACCTCTCTGTTTTTCAAAGGTAAACAGAGCAAACTGAGGGTCATATTTGGAGAATGCGCTGTGTGTAATGTTTTGGCCTTGAATGACTCTTTGCTGGTCGGTTGGCATTTGCTGTTGAGCCATTGAAGTCGTCTGTCGTTGGTGACCATTATTCTGATGAGGAGACATATGTGCCGGTTGTGACTGATGCTGGCTCATGAATTGATGAGCCATGGCAAGATTAGAATAGGAATCAAGTGTGTCTAAAGATGTGTATGAAGTCCGAAAGCAGAGTGATCATCAAGATCACTGTGGAGGCTAGAGACTCCACGATGGGTGGAGATGACAATTGCAACTTGGTACTGGACGATCGAGACAAAGTGAAGCTCTCGAAGGCTCTATATACACCTACCCGTTTCCCATGTGCTACTTCGAGATGTATACATCGCCCTCCACAAAGGGCAATGGTAGTGCAGCAGGGGGAGGTAATTGGTCATCCTCGAGATTCCGGATTTGCCATCGCTCGTCGTTACCCGACATAGTCAAACATCTGCCTATTGGCTACAAACGAGCCGTTCGTTCGCCCTGTCTGAGGATTGGCTGCGAAGGCACTGACCGGCCGAAGCCCCTAGGCTGTGCCATATGCATACAAAGCAGGCAGATCAGAACGGCTTCCTACCAATGATAGCAGCCTTTGGTGCATGGCAGAGCCTCAGATGCTCACCGGACGCAAAAAGAGTCCTTCATATGAGCATGCAGCCGAGCCAGACATGCATAGTAAGGCTTCGAGATGGTTGGTCGGCCACGCCCTCGGGGCAGGCTGAGAGACCACCTTATGCTCTGAAAGAAGCCGTGCATGCAAGTGTCTCACTAAATCCGGTGGATCCTGTCGTTTGGAATGTAGTGGCAGATCGTAACCTTCCGGCGATCTCAATGTTGTTGATGATATAGGAGCCGTTGGCAGTTTGGTGGAGACGAACCAGAGAGCGCATGGGCCTCACTCTGCCCCGTGGCGCGCCAACCATGACGACGGCCCGCGTTCGACGCCCTGTTAAGAGCAGGCAACTGACTGCAACACACGCCAAATGATTCTTGACATTTGCCTGATGCCCTTACTATCTGGTTCGTACTACGGTTGCCTGATATGCCTGCATAATTGCCCGCTCTCGCAATCGCCAACGCACCGACTATCAAACGGGGCCATCGACGTCCGATTTGCTTGAACGTTGAAGATAACCAGAACATGGCGCACATATGAGATTGTACCTGTGAGCGATAACGATGTTGTTCTGCCCGAGCAAACATCTGTGGATCAGTACGGATGGCATTAGACATGGAAGCTCGTAATATCATCACGCTGCGCCATATGTGCTAGAACCTCAGCACGCACATTCATGATGACTCTGGAGCGCTTTGAGTTCAGACTAAAGAGTAGCATCGCATAGCGTTCGACAGCTGCGAACGGGTTCGCAGTGCGTTGTCGATCTCTGCTTGCGATGCAAGTCCACAGCCGCGTCTACAGTCAAGTCAGACGTGATAGTTGACGCCCCGCATCTGCAAGCTGTCGCGCCCCCAATGCCACTCTCCAAATGACACCAATAGCCACACAGACGGCACAGAAGCGACCTAAACCCCAATTTCGGATAGTATGACTCCCTATTCGAGGACACCGGACGACATACATGTTTTGCGATCGCATGCCTCCAACGGAAGGATTCGGCCAACAGCCCTCGTGCTACAACTGGTTTGGCAAATTTTCCGTGGCTAGAGCATGAGCTATCATAGGCCCAGGAGGAAATGAGTCTCGAGTTCTGTAAGTTGTCGTCTTACAATTCAGAGGACCGTCCCACCGGACGGTGCGAGCCGTCCAGTTTCTTCCACCGTGCCGTCCCAGAGTCCTTCGCTTGGCAGTATCCTTCCGAGCCGTCGTTCAGAGTCCTCGTTAGCCCCCTCGATTCAGGTGACAGGATCGTGAAAGCATTCGGATCCAGGCTACACATATGGAACCGCCAGCTGAATAAGAGGCCCCATCTTCGTATTGGTCAAGACGCATCAAGTTCCTCACTCATCCTTGACAGCTGTCAGCGATGCTCGAACTGAGTCGTAGGCTAGCGTTACGATCCCGCGGCCGTCCTAAGCGACGCGTCCCTCACTTTGATATCCGAACAAGGTCTTGAGCGCATCATCCGATTCTTGTGTGTCATGCACTCGATCAGATGCGCTTGCACCAATACGAGGACCAAAACGTTTGTACGAAAGCTGTTGGGTCGATAAAGACCTTGATCCGGTATGGCATCACGCCCCGACAGATACTCGACATCCCACGTCCATATGATATGCCGGTTCAGTGCAAAATCAAGATTTCATGGTTGCGAGCTTTCGCCACTCTTGCGCATCATGGGAGCAGCACAAACACGATGACCAGTCAAAGCTAGTCTCCAGTCTACCACGAAACTGCTTGCCGTATCCGGTTGGGCCAAAACGCAGAGTGATATTTGTTCGGCTTCTTCATACACGTGTGAGACGCAGCAACTCTACAAAACAGTCAGTGTAAGCGCACGCTTTGGCGTTTGACTTAGTAACACTATGCTTTAGCAAAACGATAGGGCGAGCACTTCTTCTCTGTTAAGCATGATGAGGCTTATGTAAAATGTCAGAGGTGCCGCGACTTCTCTACTAAGCAATATAACACTTTGTCCCTAGGTGACTTCGCATCTAGTTAGCAGGTGGTAGATAATAGAAAATATGTCTGATTCGGCTACACTATCTACTACCTACTCTTGCTTTTTGTCTTTTCTGCAGTATCTCCCTCATACGTGCAGTGTCCGCTTGAAGCCGGTAAGATGTTGTACACCATAGTCATGTAAAAGTAGTAGAGCTCAACTGATCCTAAGCGTACTGCAACGGGTCACATCCCAAGCTTCCCCATGCATAATGCCATGCACGTAACTACAGCCTATCAATTCCCACGTGTCTTTATGTGATGATCGGAGAACGAATGGGAGTTTACCCCCGCGGCAAAGAGCAATCTTGTCTCCAGCCTGGGAGCTATGTGGTACAAGTGCTAGATACCCTCTCTCAGTTCGTGCGAGGCGGCGGGATGTTGAGACTAGCACAGGCTCCCAAAACGACTGGACTGCTGACTCATCGTGATGGTGTTGGGTCAGACCTGACAGACCTACGAGTGGGTGATACCACTTCTTCGAAATAAATCTGCGGCACCGGTTGCTCAGGTTGGCCAAGCGTTCTGGCCATTTGAACTCGCTCTCCTGCCAATTCTTGAAGACAGCAAAAGCGGACTCGAGTCCCAATGGCAAATTACCTGCGCACATGGTGGCGCATAGCACTCGGAGAGGGTCTACGCTCGGGTAGGCCGTCGCAGAATGAGTCGATACTGTGAGGCGCTTCCAACGATGAAGTGCAAGGAAATATCGCCCTAGGCCGTCAAAAATTGTCCTGAAAACCTCCCGCCCAGGCATGGACTCGTCAGTCATGGCCGCTACTGCAGTCTCTCCAAGGTTGCTGGGAAGTGGGACCTCGACATCCATCAATCGGTCCACGACGAATCCCGACAGTAAGAGCAAAGCGGTACCATTGGAAACGTACTCTACATCTGGCTCATAGCTGCTTTGGGTTCCAGATGCCGAAAATGTCCGAATATTAGATCCGTCCAGTTCAGAAACTTGCCATGGCAGGGCTATGGTTTCCGGGTTCGCATAGCTCCAGTCAGGTACCCAGGATGGCAAGGAAGCAGTACTAATAGAAGACGGGAATCTCTCAGTGGTGAGGCAATCGAGATTCCCTCGTAGCCGTAGACATGCTTGTGCTGTCTTTGTGTAACATCGAACGAAGTCAGCCTCATACTGCGGGCGAATGTGCTGATGAGCGGGATCAGAAGATGGAAGGAGACCGAGAAACGCAAACACTTTGTCACGTTCGTCGGAGGCTTTGAGAGAGCGGAACTCCCATAGAAGATCCAGAAGATCCAGCGTCTTTCTTGAATGTCTTAGAATGGCCACAATACGAACCAAGGAAGCTGCGTAACCGGCGTTCAAAAGGTTGTCCACCGAGCCCACTGAATCCTCTGTTCCAATAATCAAAAGGGCGGCTACACTGAATGTGTCCCATTCTATGTTGGAGGAACCACAGATTAACGTCGCTCTCCGTGCGAGGTAGAGCTCTTGAACGATCCATGACCGTGTCCACCAAGGACGTTTGAGCAGCTGTATAAATGCATTATACTGAGGGTGACTCAGCTTCCCCAACAGAACAAACTCATTCGTTTCTTTCACCTGGAACCCGAAGCTGGCACTGTCCTCATGTATCGGCGGCTTTTCATAGCAAAAGGTCCACCCACCTATCCTAATCTGTTTTGGGGCAGGTGCCTCTGCTTGTCCTGGACGCTGATCAGCCTCTTGCATCCCGCGTTTCCTCATGTTTGCCAGGCCTGCAATGATGGAATCCTTGGACCATTTCAGCTTCCATTCAGACAAGATTGCTTGGCCGGTTGGCTCGTTGGTGAGTTTCAAGGCGTATCTCGCAATTTGATCACATAATGGCCATACCAAGTGACTGTTGTCTGCCTCCGGCCCCAGCCATACAAGTACTCGCTCTGCCTGACGATATATGTCACCCATTTGACTGACTTGTTGGCCCCGCTCGATCAAATCAGCCTGATTGATACAAAGGGCGTCAACCCAGATCCACAGAAAGTCGTGAAGATCTCGAAGATGACGTAGAGCGACGGCAAGATTGCGTGTCACTGTGCGAGGAAGCCCGTCCAAACAGATGGTCTGTGCAGGCTTCACATCGCCCCAAACATAAGATAAAGCTGCAAAGCCATCCGAGCCGTCAGAAATTCCAGTCTTATGAAGCCGTGCATGTCGAAAGGGCTTTTCCTCGGCAGGGTAACTACTTGTTCGCGCATTTAAAGACAAATGTACGAGGCTGCAGCGGATTTGCTCGGTCGAGTCTGTTGCGGGATGTATCTGGAGGATCCTGATCTCACGCGTACTCGATTTTAGTGGGCGGTAGGTGAACGATTGCTTGTACGTAGGCAGGTTGCCTGGACAGTCTTGAAGGGACCCGTCCATGGTGTACAAGTAGCAACCGAATGACCACAGGACAGTAGACATCAAGTCCAGAGCTTACGTACTCCGTAATAAGGCTAAATTCTGTGACGATCACAATGCATGTCGTTCCAGATGCACGGACTGCTCGCCCCGAGCCGTGTCGACCGCAGTTGTGCTGACACATGGCTGTAGAATGACCCTTTTCTTTGGTAAATCTAGATATGTCGTTAAAAGTAACTACCAAGAGCGAATCAGTTCCTGAAGATACGACATCCCTCTTATTCGGGCCAACACACGCAGTATTAGAGAAGTGAAGAACCTGAGGTCAAGCACTGAGAGATGGAAGCGCTACTGCAAAACCTCTCCTTGATGGCGTCTAAGTATCGATACAGGCCTGGTTAAATCGTTATCTTGGTACTCTCTTATCATGCAACTTAACTTACCTGCGGTGGCTTTGTTTCTGCTCTCCTGTCTCATACGAGGTTCATGAGGATGACCCACAAATTCACTCACTGGGTTAGTACGGGAGCGTGCACCACGAATCGGAAGCTGTTTTTTAGCGCTCATCCAAATGGGATTCGGATGTTCTCTCCAGAAGCAGTACTGCTGGTACTCAATAGAGCGTTATACCCGTGTTTTATCCGTCTGTCTGGTCCTCGGGTAATGCGACTGTGCCATAAAACGATTCATAACCTACAAGTTCTGTTTGTATGACCATTCTGATGGATCTGTCGCAGCGCATACCAAAGTTGCAAGCAGATGCAAGTAAAACAATTCTGGTCTCTGCGTGATACTCTGTTGCCCCAGTCAGACATCGATCTGTATCCTTGCAGCTCTCATTAAGAAGGCGCAAGGCCGACCAATATTGGGCAAGTTCAGCGTCTGATTTGCTGGACAGCATGTTCAGGAGAATATTTAGTTTGATGAGAGAGGTTGTCGGTTCGGATGTGGTGATTAGAATGCCTCTCAATATCAAGCACACACCTGGAGCTGATCAGAGCAAAAGAATCAGCTTTTACGCAAGAACATCCTGCTGCATTGTCTCGGGGGCTCAAAAGCCTTAGTCCAAACCACAACATGTTCTCGATATCCTCCATTTCCGCACTTTACGCACATCCGTCAACCCCATCGTAGTTTTGTCCTCGTTGCCTGTAACATCCTCCACCCTCTCCATCTGCTCTTCCCTTCCCGACAGAAGGCAGGTGCTGTTTGTATAGAGCCTGACTTTCTTCTCGCCAAATCTAGCGGCGGCGCTCCCAATTCCACAAGTGGTATCGCAGAGCTTTCATTGTCGTGTTAGCTTCCTCGGTCGCGTCAGCTTGCATACTGTCAGGACGACGGAAAATACGAACACCAGCCGTGTCGAACTGTGCCCGAATCGCACGATCGAGCACCGGCTCTTCGATTTTGAGTAGTATATACTGGTACAAGTGCTTCCAGCAAATCCCAATCTCGTTCGCGAGCAGAGGGCTATGAGTCACCAGTTCTTCGATGAGTGGTTTGGCGAGATGTTTTGTGTACCCGCGTTGGGCTTCGCGATAGTAGGTATTCGGTGGCCAGTACTAGGGAGTTTTTAGAAAGCTGGGCATCGCGAATAAATTCCTCTTCGTCTAGAACATCGTAGTGTGGAATAACAGAACAACAGGTGACTGAATGGTATCGGGCGCTTTCTCTGCCAATGGTATATGGTCTCGCATGTTGGACGGTTGAAGCTGCATCTTGCCTGAATATGTGAGTAATGCCGAGGAGTTGGCTTCCAGCGATATCAAGCCATTGTAGCCATCAGCAGTATACGTTGTTTAAACTCCGGGTATGAAGCATACCGACACTGATGCGAGTATCCTCTACTGGCGCGTAAAATTGAAGCGAGCAAGTGGTTCCAGGATAGAAAAACGGAATCGTCCGCTCTAAGTCGTGGTACACGGAACACTTCTCTAGAACGTTGAATCGCATATTATTATGAATTAATAGTCTTGCTTGTAGTCTTCAGTAGAGAGGCGTGTTGAAGGGAGAGTACGCCCTGTGTTTGTGGCTTGCAGAACTGGGCTGTTTTCAGAAGATTCATTGCTACTACTTGCATAGCCAGATCATCTGTTTCATAATGTAATTGTGGTATCCCCTGTCAATGCAGTCAACTGATCAACAGTGGGTGCTGTGAAGTCATCATCAAGCGAGTGGTCCCTGACCCACAAGCCAGACTCGTCCTCTTTACGCGTCCATCCAGCACCTCTGTGCCTCAACAGCTCCACAATCTCCTCTACATCTCTTCTCAAAGTCTCGCTTGTGCAGTCTCGACTCCTGAACGTAGCGCCGTCCTCGAAATCAAAGACACCCAAATAGCTGGCAACGACCTTGTAGCTCTCAGTCCATTCGAGCCAGAAGTCTGCGGATTGAGCTCTGCCCATGCGGTCTGGTTGGCGGAGGAGATCGTTCTCGGTTCCTGGGGCAAGCTGGAATCTAACATCGCGCAATGTAGGTATGCGGTGCAGGGCACGAATTATGCTGGTGATATTTGTCGCGAAAGGAAATATGCCGGTGAAGCTGAAGGACGTGATATTGCAGCACGATTCCGCCTCTTTCGCTAGGCGCATGAGGACCAGATAGAGCATCTTCGGTGACTGTTTGAGGTGGTACTCGTATGTGCTATATGCGGTAATGGACGAACCCTCGTTGTACCCAACATGCGTCCATGGTCGACGATGGACAAGAGCCGTGTTCCAAGGGCGACAGCTGGAGCTCATGTGGTCAATTCGGACAGGGTTTTGCTGGATGAGTTCGATGTAGTGCATTTTCATGTCGAAAGCCCACGTGTCTGCGCTGAGTAGCTGCGTGTCGAGAAGACCGGCAAGCGTCGCTGGGGGTGCAGCCACGACGACGCGTATCGGCTCGAGGGACGCAAATATCTGTGTCCATATCTCTGCGACTGCCCTGGATAATGGAGCGTCGGCGGTAGACACGTGGCGTAAACCGTACTCTATATCAGTGTATACTACTACGCTCTTGATGTGCTGCTTGAGTTGATACTTCGAGATAACGCGGCCAAGGTCTGCGAAGCCGCCGCTAAGATGTGGTAACCAAAGTACTGTTGGTGACGACTTGAGGAAGTCATCGCCCTCCTGTATCCTACAAAGATTGATGAGAACGTCATCAAACGCTTGATCGAAAGCAAAAGCTGAGCTACTCTTGAATTTGCTGCGCATCTTGGTATAGATCATGAACTCATGATTGCTTAGTGTAGAGAGCTGGCGTTGCATACTTTCGATAAGTCGAGCATCCAAAGGTACCCATTGTGGATTTCGATCGAGTGGCACTCTGATAGCACTGAACAGCAGTGGGACCACGATCTTTCTCCAGCGCCAGCAGACTTGTGACAGGTTTTTGAGAGGTTTATAGTCAGATTGCGTTATTTCGGTCGAAGGTTCGTGCGCAAACTTGGCTACCGAAGGCGCATCGACATCGAGGTGCGAAGCGATCTGGATGAGGAGCTCATTCGGCAGCGCGTTTAGGCTGTTCGAATTGATGTCCGACATCATGTCTCTAGGGATGTTGTATCAAGGATATTAGAAGTGCAAGTACAGCATGCTTAACACAGAAGAATAGCTCACACTTTGATAGGTGGTTGTCGAAGGCGTGGAGTGAGCAAATACGGATCTCTTCATATTCGACGCATCGTACGTCATCGGCTAGCCGCCCCTCCGGGCAACATCAACAAGCAGAACGCAATGAGTACATATATGAAAAGCAGCGGATTACACAGAATCTTATTCCGATCAATCAAAACCCAGCCCTGACAGCACCCTCTGACCACGCAACACCTGCCATAACACCATCCACAATCCTCACTCTCTGTCCCTCTTCCTGCCCCAACTCCTCAATGCACGCCTCTCTGACCATCTCATCCATACCAGCCATACCAGCACAGCCGAGACAAATTGCACCCACCTTACCCTTGCCAAGCAACCGCTTGACAGCGTCCTTCATCCTCCGCCTGACCTCTTCAGCAGGCGCGTCGTGCAGATCCGTTGCATTCAAACCTGTTGTTTCAACACCAGCGAAACGCTTGCCTGCGTCCGAGCCTGTACCAAGGAACTGCACCGTGGCCTCTGTGAGGATGACTTCCCAAACCTTGCCTGTGCTCACAATACCAAAGCGCTCCTCCGGGTGTATTGACTGCAGGCTGGCGCCCACGCTGGCCTCGAAGATTCCAGTGACAGGTTTGCGTCCAGCCTTGATAGCAGGCTCTTCTTTCAATAGGGGTACTAGTGGGTGCTGGGAGTAGCATGCTACGAGGAAGGCATCGTAACGATCAAGGAGTGGTCGCAGGGTAGGTAAACAGTGCCTGACCGACTCGTGCGCGTCTTCTTCGTTGTTGATGCTCTTTACACCATCGGGTGCCGTGAAGTAATCGTGTGTAGTCTAGCTGGCATTAGTTGCTGCGTGCAGTGGTGAGTGGTGTTGATTGACATCTTTGAATTGCAGCGCGTCGACCAGCGGCTTGAGGCCGTCGGTCATCGACACTGTCGAGTTCGGATTGATGACGAGAACAGAGCGCATCTTATTGTATCTAGAGGTGCGTCCTCGACGGTATTCACCCATGAATCTCACTTCGACTTCGAATGTGAAACAAGACGCTACCCCGCTAAGCGGATATTTCGCGTGATTTGCAAATTGTGGAGATCACGAAGTGTGGCTGCGCGGAGACCAGGGGCTTACTTAGGCGCCACAGTGACATCATACGACACTATGCTTTAAGAGGTCGTGCAAGGCCTTGGTCTTCAAGCCCCGTGCCGAACGAATCATTGCATCAGTATGGGCATGTTTCAATATTTATTGTTTACCAATCTCCCGGATTCGATCAGGGAGCATGGCGTTGCAAATCATGAATAGTAAATCGTGCACTTCGAAGCAAGAACAGGCGTACAATAATTATAACTTGAGTTGCTACAACAGGCATATCAAGCTTTAGTACATTTACATTACTCAACTGAAGAAAATGCGTCGTCTTTGAGCTACAAACTCTGCAGTAATTATGGCGGGTTCAAGTCGCCAACACCTTCGTCCCAGCATCTCGGGAGATAATGGATATAGAAAACTGGTTTGCTTAGCACCATACTGTATTCGGAGCAATGGTATCGGCGTACTATTCGTAACGTCGTCGAGGATATACACCTTCTACTTGAAGTAGGAGAAGGGACCACACGAAAGCCTGAAGGGAGCGCGACGCACACCATGCTTGTCTACAGTGACACCGCCGCCTTAAACATACGTTAGCTTCCGAGTTATCCAGGCGAGCTCTCGAGAGGCCACTAACCACCGTGCTTGCCGCCCCATCCGTGATGCCAAAGGCAAGGCATGATTGTCGAGATAAATTGACGATTAAAAAAGTCTTGGAGGAGTTACTGTGATTTTGCTTATCAGATAGTAGGAGAATGTTGGCTTGATCGGGACGAAGACTGACAGAGACATGTTAAATAGGGAGTTGTGATGTGCTATCGTAGGTGGTGGAGCCAAAACAAGCTGAAGCCTGTGACGTAGGCCAATGTCGAATGTCTGGGCGATGACCTCTGCTCGAGATGTTCCTGTCGCGCACAGCCACAGCTTGTAAAACTCAAACTGAGTTCCGAAATGCAGCTTCACCCTTTCTGGAGTGGTGTCAATCCCTGATGCGGTAATCTGACGTCTGGGCTGAGTGGTGCGACCCAACCTCGCGAGGATGATCTCTACACTTCAGCACGGCCGAAAGCCGGACTCGTAGATCCTAAGGCACGATTGCGACACTTGAAAGGGCTGTGTTATGTAGCATCGCGGGCTTGATTACCAATGATTGGCATTTTCGCAAAGGCGAATGATGTCGTATCAACAATGTGTGAAAATACAGCAGTCTTAAGGCGTCTTGTATGTGGTATGCCGAATAAAGACAAAGTCGAAAACAAAAATTAAATGTGAGGCACTGCCTTTTTTTTACAGCTGCGAGCAGCCACGGGAAATGTCCAAGACTAATCAGAATGGCAGGAGCTGGCATTCCAACTACAATCATCTATATCGAGTCTTGGTAGTCCAATTAATCACAGACTGCTCTAAGCTGGGTACCCAGGTTCAAGTTGATAATCGCATCTATTCCCTGCTTCTCTTTGATTGTATCCTTTGCAAATCCTAAGTGACTCCTTGGAGCTGGTTAGATGAAGTAATTTAGCCTATCAGACAAATTGAATCAGCCGTCTCGACGTACTGTCGACTGTTCATGTGCTTGCGCACATGGGATCTGGAGGTGTGAGATAAAACGCATGTCAGTCGAACAGAATCCCAATCCTGGACTACTCAAGTCTCTTGGATTCTTTATACAGAACATGCTTGCTGGTAAGAGGAATTGTATGCGCCCTAGATCCAGATCTCGGCCCTGTATTGTACATATGTCATGCAATGGAGCGACTCTGCGCACCAAGTTTTGAGCTTCGTTCCATCGAAATACTCGTACTCATAGCTTCTCTCGTGTGCCCCCGTATTCACCTAGTGTACATTGGCTGCGATCTCGCTGCGCCAGCTTATCGGCCTGGCAGACCACCCTGTGCCATAGCAGCATTCTGCTCCTGGAATCGATCGCCGAGGCGCTGAGAGCCCTTCATGTGCTTGTCGACACAGCGCATGACGCAGCCTTCCTCGCGCGAGGTGAGCGACTTGCTCTCGAAGCCGTTGACGCACGAGTCGAAGCATTGCTGGACGAGGTTGGAGTACATCTGCAACCATTAGTCTAATTCCCACATAGAAGGTTGCGTCAGTCTCAAAAGTTGGCGACGTACGTTCATGAATTCCTTCATCTGCTTCTTCTCCATGCGGTTCTGGAGCTCACGCTGCTCGCTCTGTGAAAGTCTGCATGGTGTCAGCTGTCCGTAGCTTGTCTCCTTTGGTGTTACTGGGCGCGTACTGGTCCATGGTGACAATTTATGTGCGGTTTTAATAAAACAGAGATGGGTGTATAACACTGGGTTCTGCGGCGATGCTGTTGGTGGTATGACGTGCGGTGTCTATTTTTCGTGAAGCTCACCCGCAGATGTGAGCTCAGACCAAGACACGAACGGCTCCTGCCCCCCGACCGCCTGCGCAGCGCAGCGGCAGGCCGAAGGAACGGATTCGATCTAGAACGCCTGCTTTGCGCTCTCATGGATTCTCTTCATTTCCGACGACACGCTTGTACCTGTTACTTCTACAGCGCCAAGCGCAAGCTCTATTATTGGGCCGAGTAATGAGCAGCGACAACAAAACAATAACTGCTCTCTTAATCCCATTTCTCCACTGTCTCTGCGACGGATCGACCGTCTATCCGCGCCGCATCAGGGTCTAGAGCACACACACTGCGCAGCGTTTGCATGTCAGACGACCGTGGGTGCCGTCTTCCTTGGATTTGATTCAATCAGCCACACCAGAGTGAGAGGAGCCCTCGCCAAGTGGCTTTCCAACGTCCCCAGCGCTCACCTCCCACCGCTGCGATCATTGCCTTCTGCAGCCCCCAGCCCTGCACCCTTGACGTCGTCGCCGCCGCCGCCAACTTCTAGGCACAGATTGTCTTGCTCCCCCCCCCTCCAGTCTGCTGCTTGTCACCCCCGCGCCCTGTTGCACAACCCTAGCCGCTGCCGCTACCACATCGCGTTGTTCGCAGGCCCGTAGTGCACCGCACCAGCTCCCGCCGACTGCACGTCCACGCGCGCCGCGCAGCTCCCGCCGAGCAGCCAGCTGCAAACCCGCCCAGCTCCTCGCCCTGCGCCCAAGGCCTCCTGCTGCACCACGACACGCCCCGCAGGCCTGCGATTCTCGCGCTCGCTACGCTGCGACGTCACAAAGTGGCCCCGTTCCTGTGCCGCCTGCAAGCCCACTCTGCGGGCCCACCCTGCGCTGCCGACTCCGCAACACCCAGCGATCGTTCGCAGCCCGCGATATTCTGTGTGTGAAGAGCTGCGACGCTCTGCAGCCCGCCCGCCATGCCTACCGCGACGCAGAACCAACTCCACACGCCGCGCGTGCGCAACGGCGAGCCCCAGCCAGCTCCGGTCGGCGCGAACGAGCCCGTGTCCGCGAAACGTGACTTGACATCGTGGTGGAAGACGTTCAGCAAACGCGCAGTAAAGAAGGAGGAAGAACAAAAAGGTAAGGCATCAGTCCCTGCATTGCGCAGCCTGTGCGTGCCGAGACACGGCTGTGTGTATCTGGTAACGCTGCGGCTGGCTTCAATGCACTCGCGGGCATCTGCACCCCACTTCGTCAAGCTCAGATACTGACACGCTTCCAGCAGAAACTGCACCGCAGGGAATATTTGGAGTCCCGCTCATCACAAGTATTCCCTACGCAAATGTAGCAATATCGTTATTCAACGAACACGGCGAGAGCTACATTTACGGTTACGTGCCAATCGTGGTCGCCAAATGCGGCGTCTTCTTGAAAGAGAAAGGTAAACACGGCTGCGCTCACCCATCTGCAATGGCTAATAATCTTAAGCAACTGACGTTGAGGGAATCTTCCGGTTGGCTGGCTCAGAGAAAAGAATCAAAGAACTCAAGATTGCGTTCGATACCCCACCACGATATGGCAAGGGTCTGGACTGGACAGGCTACACTGTGCATGATGCAGCCAATATCCTGCGCAGATATTTCAACCACTTGCCAGAGCCCATTATTCCTCTGGGCAACTACGACAGCTTTCGACAACCCATACGCAACCATCAAGCAGAGGCCGTCGGCCCGATCGAAGGCCAGGCACCCTCAGTAGGAGGCTTCGACCCTGATGCCGCTGTGCGCAACTACCAGCATTCGATCAAAAGCTTGCCCTCATTAAACCGCCAATTGCTTCTGTATATCCTCGACTTGCTCGCAGTATTCGCTGCCAAGGCCGATGTCAATAAGATGACAACATCCAATCTGGCAGCAATTTTTCAACCTGGAATCCTCTCGCATCCGCAACACGATATGTCCCCTCAAGACTATAGACTGAATCAAGACGTTCTCATTTTCTTGATTGACAATCAGGATCATTTCTTGATTGGTATGGAAGGTACAGCTGTCGATGAAGGTACAGTCAAACAAATCGAGAGCGGACCGAACACGCCACAAGTGCGAACACCTACGACTCCTGGGCGAAACAACTCAGGCATCAACCGCTCTGCGTCCACGTCGTCCAGTGCGGGGGCCGACAGCCTGCGTAAATACGGTGGTGTTCGTAGGAATGTTTCGACATCTTCGAAACGTTCACGTCACTCTGGAGCGATACCCAGCCCGATCACCCCAGGTTTTGTGACACCACCCACGTCCGGTGTGCATAGAAGCAACACCTTGCCAACAAAGCGTTCGCCAGCTCTCAATAGCCCCCGCTTTGCAAACAGGCCGTCAGGGCCTTCGACGCCTACAGCAGATGACGGAAAGTCACTGCTGTCACCAAATACTATCGAGTCCGCTGTGGCAAATATCGCTCAGCCCGAGAAGTCGTTACGCGAGACGGAAGTTCCTGAAGTCCCGCGACCACGTCCGAGTCACGCAGCACCAATAAATGGGCAAGAGCAATTGACGCCACCACCACCTGCACCAGAGGGTTCTACTCCAAAGCGTGCAATGACTCTGCCTCCTGGGAAAATTGATCTTCCCAAGCCTGCTTTTGCACAGCAAGCTAGACCCTTGGCTGATACGCCTGCACTTGACTCCATTCCTGGAGCATTTCCACCATCGACACCGGGTATCCAACCGCCAAGTGAGGCCAGTACTCCTATCGCGTCTGTTCCGGCATCTGTCCAAGCGGCACACGCGTTGCACCCTCCCCCAGCCCAAGGCACTGGCCGCCGCAGCCCTCACATGACCCCGACTCGCGAACGCTCAGAGTTCATTGAAGCACCAGTCGGTTCGGGCGCACCAGTCGAGCCGACCCCGGCGGTTCGCACATTTACGCAGATACTTGGAAAGGTCTCCCAGTCACCTTCTGACGTTAAGGATGGAAAAGACAAGGATGGACGCAAGCCGAACAAATTACAGAAGAAGAGACTTCCTTCTGGTCAAATTCCTAGTGCCCACAGCTCGACTACTTCCTTGACTGGTCAACTTGCCAGTCTCGATGCTATCAGCGTCGCACCTGCGCCCTCATCTCCGCTGTTTCCACCTCAAGCTCCCTTTGCCTCTCAATCCCATGCTAGGGGATCGAGAGAGGCCCTTACGCAAACAAGTAACGACACCTTTTCATCAAGCAATTCTGGTAACACGCTAAAGCCAAGCATGTCCCCGTCTGCGTCTTTCAGATCTCATTCGACCGCGACCGAGTATTCCGAGGCCGAGCTGAACGAAGAACCTGCCCATATGAAGGAGGAAAGGGAGAAGGAAAGGCGAAGCTTCTGGAAAGGTCACAAACGTGGCGAGAGCAAAGCAACACCTACGGCAAGCCAGACTGATTTGCATGGCTCAGTACCTGGTGGCGACAAAAGCATGAGCTCCTTTGGAAGCAGCTCTGGATGGGCTGCCGGCGGACGCCGCAGCGGCCAATTTGACTCCATCCAGGGATCAGAAGCAGCAATGGTGTTCGGCAGCCCACCAGATGGCGATCGTTCTTCTGACAAGAAGGGAACATTTGACTGGTTCCACAAGATGAGGCACGACCATCGAGAGCGAGCTGATAAGAGGGAGCGTGCTAAAAGTCCCCCAGGCAGCATGAGCAACATGCCTCTGCCGCAAAATCTAATGAGACCTCGCGACAACCTTTCTATCCGGGATCGGTCTACTGACGGGCCGAGGTCTATCAGCGAAGGATCACACGACTCGACACCTACAAGCAACAGTCAAGCGACGCCGGCAGCCTCTTCAGTACCTGAGGCAAGGCATCAAACCTCGTCTGTAGCAGGCGTTACTCAGCCACAACAGGTCAAGGAGGGTGCAAACGGGCCTCCACCTGCAACAGCGAATCCTGTTCCGGCAGTCATACCCGAGGAGCCAGCCATGCAACCAGCTGTTGCAGCGCCTCCCCTTAAGCATACAGACTCAGCGACGACAATCCAGCCAGTGACTCAATCTGCGTCTCAGCCAACATCAGAGCCGTCATCGCCTGTCGTTCAGCAGCCAGTTCCTTACAGTCCAATTAGCCGAGTGCTGCAATCAAGTCAGGATGAACCGAGGACACCTACTGCTACGTCACAGCCAGTGCTCCACGCACCATCGCCAGCTATCGCTGAGATTCTGGCTGCGCCAGTAAGAAACTTTAGTAAATCGCCCGAGCGCGGGACACCTTCGCCTTCAAGGTCTCCGCCTCCTAATCAGACTCGTTGAGTCTTACTGTCGCACAGCTGTACCAGGATATTATGCGCCTTTATGCGCGGAATTCGAGTATGTTTCAATTTTGGATACCATATTTGCAGGGTGACGGCTGCTCCATTCGGTCGTTCAGACGGTGAGGATGTCTTGTACGGGCGCCGATGCAGCGTTCCGATCAGTGAAGTGAGAGTGGTTCTGTATGTAGAGAAGAGCAAAGGGTGGCTAAAATTTGGGGAAGCTGTCTCCGATGATGTATAGCGAGTCAGAGCGGAAGTAATAATAATTTCTTTAATACCGTCCAGCAGACAATGCTTACTGCACGTGCTTGGAAAATTTGATATGCAAATACCATTGCCTGAGGCTGGGCCCCTGTCATGGCGTGAGCTCGTCAAGACATGGATGCATCGATCTGACTGTCGTTCCACTGATGTCTAGAAAGCCTTAGTTTCTTCCGTCGTGCGATACCTCCACGTGCTCTCTGCAAGCGACGACGGTATCACTACCCCCTCTCATGTAAATAGTAAGCATTACTCATAGACTTCTACTTATGTAACCCTACCTTGTCGGCAGCTTGTTTGTAACCAATGGAATTGCACAGGTACCCGAAATATGAAAAGTAACAACTTCTGCTGCCATCACCATGACATGTCGATGATCTTGACCTGGTTTTCATATAGAATAGAGCTTTATGGCACGATCTTCAACCCCATGGGAAGTTATCCCACCGAATTGCATCCCTGCAAGACTCGCTCGGGAACAGGCGAACAAGTCTCCTCCAAGTGCCGTTTCTGCCGTTGTGTTGTCGGCTGACTGATGGTGTCGTGGCGACTTCAAGGCCTTTTGCTGCGAGTTGCATCGTGGATGCACGAGCCTAGCGCAGGTAGCCTGTTTTGCGTGCATTCTGACTGGCTGCACGCTGATGTGCACCAGGGGGCTATTTTTGGCCAGCGCAGGGCCGCATAAGACCTGTCGAGATGCGCAAGCTCCACGACACAGACACACCGAGAAGCATCTCTTTTAGCTACAATACGAGTGGGAATTTGCGCAGTGGCATCCTCCTGATGCAGCACCCCGCGGAGCTCGTCAGCGTCGGGGGCGCGGCAGGCTTTCGTGTTCGCCGTTCGTAGTGGAGCCGAAGGCCTTTGTCTTTTGAAGCTTAACGTCGCCCGTTCACCGTTCGTGGCTCAACAACTTAATGGCTCCCGAGGCTGGTGGTCCCGCACATCCAAACGCGTTGCGACGGGCCATAACATCCGGCCCACACATGGCGCCCAGACCAGGAATAGATGTGTGGTGCGCGAACATTGCGTCAGACAGTGACAGCCTGCTTGATACCTTGGAGGGTTTCAGGCCTGGAGATGTGTTATAGGAGGCATTGAGAACGCGTGCAGGGCAGATAGCCTGCTTGAAGGTATAGATAGGTAGTTTTATAGGGCGGCTGATGGGGCCTCAAGCAGGAATGTAGAGAGGCTCAACCCACTCGCACCGCGCGAAGGATCGTCATGGCGGAGACTCACAGGCTACAGCTGGCCAGAGGTCTGTGCGCGCGGGCTGGGAGCGACGGGCGTTCAACGCTGGACTCGTATCGCCTAGAGTCGCCTGTATCATAAGCCTTGGTTCGGCGCCAGCTGTCTGTACAAGTCCCTTCCGCGCCAGCCATCCGAAATCTTTGCTCTCACTCCAGTCCCGTTGCAATTGTCACCTTCACGGCCCATTGACTCGACACATTCGCTTGTGCTAGTCCAGTATATTGTCTGTCGCTTTGATCAACACAACAAGATCGTTGCTATTCGCTCGACCAAGGCACTGCTAGATTGCGTGTGGCGTTACCATCCACCCGGAACCGCAAAGCCAACTTCTGTAGGTAAGCGTTCCACATACCTTGATAGCACCCCAGCCCGCTGCCGTGTCTACAAGGCCACGACAGCTGCCTGAAGCGGCAATACGCCCTTACTGTGTACACTCGCTGCCAGGATGGATGAGGAGGCGAATTCACACATGACAAATTCACACATGACGAATGCACACACGACGCCTTGCTAACAGCAACTGCAGTCTTTTCGGAAGACGCAGCCTTACCTTCGCTTCGTTGCCAAACGTGTTTTCAACAATGCGCGCCTTCTTCCGCTGCACATTGCTGGCACTGCCTCTGCTGGGCGGTGTCGTCGCCGAGAAGCCCTCGACACAGGAAGCAACGACATCCATCTACGCAAACGCCCAGGAAGCGTTCCAGGACCTGCTCAACGTCCTGCCCGAGGAGTCGCTGCAGGCCGCCCTCAACTCACTCACCAAGTTCAAGGAGGGCATCTTCGAGTCGCACCGCCGCGGCGTCGAGCATGTCCACAACAGCAGCCCGGCATTGGCTACCAAGCTCATCGTCGCCGCCGTCCAGGACCTGAAGAAGCGCCAGGTTGCCGCGCCCTCCAACGGCACCACGACCGCCGAGCCCAGCTCCAGCCCCAGCCAGACCCCGGACCAGCCGCAGAGCACTACTCAGCAGAGCAGTGACACCCGTCAGGTCCAGCCGTCCAGCCAGGCACCGCCTGAGAGCACCCAGCAACAGAGCACGCCGCAACAGAGCACACCGCAACAGAGCACACAGCAACCGCCGCAGAGCTCCGCCGAAGCACCTGCGACCACCACCCCCGACACGCCTACCAGTCGCCCTGTCTTCGTCCCCGTCGAAGTCACCACCACCAACAACGTCGGAAGCACTGTCGTTCAGACCAGCGAAGTCCTGTCCGAAGTCACCGCCTCTATCGAGGTCACCGTGACCCGCACGACCACAAACAAGGCAGGCAGCACCGTCGCCGTGACAACGCAAGAAGTACGCCCCGCCGTCATCCGCACCACGACCGACTCGCGCGGCAGCTCTGTTGCCATCACGTCGGCCGCCAACTACGCACCCACCCGCGGCCAGGTGCTGACCACCACCAACGCCGAGGGCAGCACCTTCCTAACCACGTATACGCCTGGCGGCGGCCGTGTGTCGAGCGTGAAGCTCGTCACCACCACCGATGCCGAGGGCCAGCCGACGACGCTGACCAGCATTACATACGTCGATCCTACAGACCTTGGTAACGGAGGTGGTGACCAGGGAAGCAACGGTGCGAGCGCGACGACCCCTACCGGCCGGCCTGGCGTGCAGTCTGGCGCTGCGAACAAGAACAACGCCGCGGTGGCTGGCTTGGCGGGACTTGGTGCCTTTGCGTTCTTCTTCTAGAAGCGCCGCGCATCACTCTCGTGGACACTACTCACTAAGAGGAACATATCTCACGCGAACACGACTCTTTTTCGCTCCTTGCGCGGCAACCCTCATGGGCATTGTCATTCGTGTACAAAGTTTAGCCTTGTCCTTTTCGACGGGCGGAAAAACATCTGTTTAGCGGTGCATACGGACTGGGATCATTTTGTTTTGAATCATTCAGCGTCATACATGGAGCGTCACGGCTCGTCACTTTCCTTCAATATACCCTACGATCTTTTGCATAGAGGAGGGAGGGAGGAGGGAACAAAAGGGGTGTGGATGATGGATGAACAGATCGTTGGAGAGAGGAGTGGATAATGATAGGGATGCATGCGGTTGCCGATGCTAGCGAAGAGCGTATATAGTGACCAGGCAGGACGAGAGATCATTTAGGTGTGTTGTAAGCGCAGACTGTTTTGCTATCAATCAGTTGCAAAGTTTACCAGTGGCCCTGATGTTTCTACGTCTCGTGAGTTGTGAGGCGCGTCTTTACTTGCAAGCTTGAGGCCTCTTTTGCTTACTCACACACAGTATGGTGTCGGCATCACTTGCTTTTTGTGACCTAAGTATCCACGGTCCATATAGGCAGGCCAAATATCCACGAATACAGACATTCGAGGATCCGGTCACTCGAGTTATACACAATTACCTATCGAATCAATAAAACGGTATATCTATACATTCAACCACCCATCCACGTAGGTATCCATTCACGTAGGTATCCATTCACGCATCCATCCATGCACATATCCTTCCATGCACATAAATACATCCACCCATCCTCCCATCCCTCCAACCGTCCACGCACATACACAGCGACATAACACAGCCCAGCCCTGCACCCAAGCACAGCCCACACCAAGCCCAATCTACCGGCCAGCGCGAACGACCTTAGAGCAACGAAAAAGCAGGGAAAAAAAAGCTTGCTGCGCATCTTCATGTGAAAACACATCCAGGCTCGTGGAACTGCGTATCTCGGCCGCTGCGCAGCTCAGTCAGTACTCTAGCCAGTCCTGTCCAGTCCTGTCCAGTCTGTCACGTGTGGGTTGTGAACTTTGCGTCCGAGCTGGGTGGCGGTGCGGTTTGGTGGGCGCGTGTGGTTTCCAAGGTTGAGAATTGGGACCTTGAGGTTTGGGGACGGTGTGCTGCGCTCGCGTGCTGTGTTGTTGCTACGTACATACTGCGGCAGTCCAGTCACGCTCTGAATCCGAAACAGAGCCGGACCGGCCTTGAAGTGGACTGTAGTGTCGTAGCCTGGGCAGAGCAGAGGAGGTTTTATGGCGTAGAGGCTGAGGCTTGGGGCTGTGGATCTTCCCACTTGGATTTGGGTCGCGCTTCGCAAGGCACTCGGCTGTGGGATTTCGATTTGGACATGGCCTCGGCCTTGAATATCCCGAGTAAGCGCGACTTCGGATCTGAACTTGGGATGGAGGGGGAGAAATGGCTTTCTGCGAACAAAGGCTCGGTAGGACGTGAGAGAAGGGCACGAGTCGCAGGACGAGAGAGAGCGTCGCGGAGCTTGTATGAGTTGGGTTGAGCTGGAGACACAGCATTGTATGAGTAGAGCAGCGAGGAAACGATCGGTCGTGAAGGAGGAAACAGATGGACGAGGATAGTAGGGTGTGTGTTTTAGAAACGGGCGGGACAGGGTGCTAACGACAGGCAGAGTGGGAGAAGGACTCGCAGTACCAAAGCAGGCGCTAGAGCAAGAGCAGGAGCAAGAGGAGGAGCAAGAGGAGGAGCAAGAGCAGTGCACGCAGACAAGCCAAGACTAGACAAGACATGTACACAGGCGAGTAGGAAGGACATGTTCGGCAAGTGCCAGCGGGTAGACGATTCGATTCGAGCAAGGTTTATGAAGAACAGGAGGAAGAACAGCAGTAGCACGGCGAGGTAGGAGAACCAGCGGTGTGTGAGAGGGTAGCTTGGTGGTAGGGTAGGAGACGAATGCCGGAGGGCAAGAGTGGTGAGGCGGTGTGTCGCGTGGTGGTGAGGTGGTGCGTTGGAGCTGTGCTGTACCATGTTGTATCAAATAGTAAGGGAGCGTCGGTGGCTGCGCGCATATTGTATCTACTGGCGGTTGGAGTGTGGGTGGGTTGCATGTCCTCGAATATGGTCCGAATTGCATGAAGCAAATGGCTGAGAGTAAGTAAGGCGCTGCAAGTATGCGGTACGCGCGAGCAATGTTGTGGCGTGCGAGCAGACTGAGCTATCGACAGCGACATTCGTGTCGAGTTGCAGTCTCGTAAAACTTTGGTATCGGGCCTGCGTCTTCGGTCAGGGCTCCACATGAGCTGTGACATGCAGTCCTGACGTGCTGTAACAAGTATCTCGCATCTGCCCTGTATCTGTGTCATCAGTAGCTATGTCCGCCCACGGCATCACGTCACCGACGCAAGACCAGCAGAGGTGGCTCATTTGATTGCATTTTTCCTCTTTTACACCCTTACTCCTTCCACGTCTCTCGTCACCCACTCCATGGTATCAAGTCGAGATCGCCATACCGAGCGGGGGCGCATGTCATGCATGTTACATACATGTTCACCCGTTACGTCCGTCATGTTCAGCTCAGGGGGTTCAGCCACAGAATGTCGGATGAGGAAAAAAAAGCCTTCCCATTGAGATCGTAACTAATCAGAGAGACGCCTTTGTATGCCATGCCTTTGGCCCCGTCCAATGGAAAACATCAACAACTGCTCTACGACTCGGTCTTGACGCGGGCCTGGTCGTTGGTGACCTTGACGCCGAGCTGCTTGGCGCGGGCAATGATGTCGATGCGCTTGCGGGCGGAAACGGCGTGGGCGATCTCGGCGGCGAAGGTAGTGTTGTGCATGAGGAGGAGCTCGACGTCGTTAACTGCAGATTGGGTTAGTGGGCGGCTCTGACGGCGGTGAAAAGCCTGCGCTGCGTACCGTTGTTGACGACGAAAGCCTTGTGGCCGGAGGGCATCAGGTGGCGGGTCTTCTTGTTGGATCCGTAACCGATCTGTCACGCGTGTCAGCCACAATTCCATGCTGATTCTCGTTCAATTCCACCACAGCCTCGCTCGATCTCGATCCAGCCGTCGGCGTGTTGCGGAGGATGAGGCGTTCCGTACCTTGGGCATAGCAGCCTGGCCCTTGAACCGCCTGCGGACGCGGTTGTCGATACCCTTGGGCTTGCGCCATGAGGGGTCAACGCCTGTTCCAAGTCAACATCCGTTCTCTGTCCTCCAATTCCTGGGATTGCATACGCATAAAGCGGTCCGACTGGTGGCGGTTGAAGCGCTTGGTGTCTATCGGTTGCGTCAGTTTGCGAAATTTGCGGTTCGTGTGCGTGGGCGCTGCATACGCTTCTTGACGATCGCAACATGCTTCTTAGCGGCGGCCATCTGTGGCAGTCAGTATGCGAGCGGTATCTCGACGTATATGGGCGACGTACTTTGTCTGCTGTGGGGGTTAGTTTGGACGGTCGGAATCGTGAAATCAAAATTGTCCAGGCTGGAGTTGCGTGGTGGGCAGGCCCTTGGCGCGCTAGTGCAGTAAGCGAGAACAGCGAACATTGACATTGCCGCGACCACCAACGCCTGCATCTCGAGCACGCCGAGAACACCACACCGAGCAATTGCCGGGAGAACTTCCGAGCATTCCTCACGTCCATCACATCAACCGCCATTGGTCCTCGATCAACATGCCGTAGTCCCACACACTGCACGCACATCACCTCTATCATTCAAGCCATGCACTAGGTAGCCAAGATGTTCACGTGTATTCAAGCCCTCAGAACGGACTGCATGTCGCACTAGTCTATTCGTTAAGATGCTTATCGGTCCACGAAGTAAGTCGCCCTAGGGCAGGTAGGGGGTATGTGTGCTTCAGATTAAAGACCATGCCGCGCTGCAACAGATATCGCAGAGCGTAGCCGAGCGATGCTGGCCAGGTCGTAATTGATCCTGACCATGACCATGCATCGTGTGATCCTCGCCAGTGGGTATGCCAGTGATATCGATAGAGTCAAGTCGGTCGAGTGCGGCTCGCTTCGACTGCTCAATACTCCATCTCCTCTGTCTTCTGCTCATCATCACCACGCTTCTCCTTTTTGACCCATCCGACAAAGTCGTCAATTACGGATGGCCATGAGGACTCCTCGTTCCAGAAGCTGATGGCTTCGTCTTCAAGAGTGAGCTGCGCGAACTTTAGCGTCTCGTTCCACATGTCCTTGTTGACGCTCTTCTTCCAAGACGCATCAAGAAACTCCTTCCACCAGTCCAGCCAGGGCGTGCTGGGGGTCGACCACTTGACCGCAGAAAGCGGCGAAGCGAAGAGAAGATCCCAGTAAGCGACAGCAGCCTCCAGAGAGACTGCTTTCTGTTGCCCGCTCTTGGCGAGGAAGAATGTGTACTTGTAGACTCTTGTAAAGACAGTCTTGTCAGTCGGCAGCTGCGTCTTGAGGTTATTGAGATAGGCTTTTTGTTTGTCGATGGTGTCGCAACTGGTTAGAGTCAGCCACAAGGTAATTTGAGAGGCTGATCTTTGGACTTACTCTCGCTCGAGCCAGCCGTTGACGAACCCCTCTCGAGCGATCTCACCCATCGTTGGAGCCTGAATGATTTCTAGCACGGCTAGAGAATCCATGCCTTCGAGATCAACATCCAGCTGTTGGAGGTAACTCATGGTACCATCAACACCGACAAGATCAGGTTCATCGGATGCCTTCTCCCGGTACTGGTCAAACAGCTTGTTCAAAGCCGCTTTGGTTGCCGCAGAGTTGTTTGAACCACCGCCCCCGCCGCCACTGTAGAATCTACAAATAAGTTGTCAGTATAAGCTGCAATGAACAATGTGTTGCGGCGAACGAGAATGCGATCCAGAGGGCGACAAAGAGGGCGTCTACCGGAACCCATGAGGATCAGTCATTGGCTGTATGCCAATTCCCAACCGCACCAAATCGACCAGCGGATACAGATCCTCATCCCTCGACATGCCAGCAAGGTCGTCTAATTCACGCTGAGTTCTGACCGATTGATATGGAGACGAGTTTAGCAGGCCTGCTCGCTCCCCGAGCGTCTGTACATAGCCGACTCGTTCACTGCGCTCAAGATTTCGGAAAAACACTTGGCGGGCCAAGTTGTTTCGTTGATGAAGATCCCTGCTGTTGCCGAAAAGTTCTTTGAATAAGAGGTACTTCTCCTCAGGTAGGTGATCCACGAATTGACGATACAGATTGCCAGTGTTAAAGGAGAGATATCGGTAGGGATTTCTCATAGCCGCATACCAAATCTCTTCAACTGTGTTGTTTGCGCCGCCACGCAGAGAAGCAGCTGTCTGTACGCTCGCGCTATATGCGGAAGTTGAACGAGTCGTGATACCCAACACCGCTGTAGTGTTTGATTGATCTTCCTGCACCTGCGTCTGCAATGCCGGCGCCGTTGCATGACGGACTTGGTGCAGAATCTTCGCCCCCCACCCGAGCACCCCATAATGCTTCAGCTGGCTTGGAAGCACAGACGAGACTGGAGAAGGAAGCCGCTGGTTCTCAACAGCCATGTCGTTGTATAGCACCTGACTCAGGTGCTCGGCTTGCTGTCGTTGCTGCTGCGTGCGTAGATGTTGGTTTGTGGCCATCATATGAGACAGAGCTTCTTCTGCATCAGACGCTACAGGGAACTGTTCGCGAGGACGTGATGTGAATGCCTCATCCTGAAGACAGTCGTGGAAAGTAACTGCGTCACACTCGGAGTTCGTAAAGGGCCACAGTAGTTTCTGCTCTAAGATAGACGATGCCTCGGATTGAGATAGCTGGCTCAGTTGACTTAAAGAACTGGCGGATCGATGACTGGAGTTTGAATCGTTGGAGCTGATGCGCTTCCAGCGCTGCCGACCTGCAAGCTGTCTGGCGCGATCTTCAGAAGCACCAAACATGGCCGACTATTGTAAGGGTAGGAGAGCTGCTAAAGAGTACGGGGGCGAAAGGTGTGTTCTGGAGAAGAAGCGGCGCAAGCCATGTATATGAGCCGACTCGGCATTGTTCGCATGGAAGGCAGCATGAGGTTGTTTGTGGACCGTGTGGAAGGCGTGCAGGCGCACCACTGCTTTCGGCTGGTCCTCATGAGGGTTGAGAGGAATGCGCATTCATGATGGACTTGCGGGTACGGCCCGATGCCATGTGGTCTTCCCCCACCCTGTGCGCCACCCCTGCCTTTCCGGCTTCCCAATGTCGAAGAGGCGCAAGTGCGATCGTCTTTCGGTCGGTGGTGTCCAGGTGATTGCGTAGTAAACTACTTTGAGGGAACGCAAATAATGGGTTATGCAGAAAAGGAAACAGGTACTTACGCGTTGACAGCATTTTGCGCGTCCCAGTTGTGGCTCTTGAGCACCCGTACCGCAGCGGTGCGATCCATCTGTGTGAAATTCATGAACTGGCTGATTGCAGCCTTCTGCTGCGGCGTGTACGCTGGAGGCATCGTGTCAGCGGTCCCGCGTGTACGTCTGTTTAGATATTGCTGTCGGCCAGCAGTCGCGAAGGAGGGGCGCGTCGATAATAGATTCCGGCGGAGGAGGTGAAGAGGCTGATCAATGAGGAGAGAAAATATCGGGTAAGGTGAATCCTAAGTTTCGAAAGAGTGTTCAGGCCTCGGGCAAAGTGACGGCATTTGCGAGGCTGAAGACAACCCCACCAATCGTCTGCCCCTCCTCCGCGACTCACGCCCAAGGTATTCGGCGCCAAACCTGATTCGTCTTCACCTCCTGCGGTTTCCTCAAGCCTTCAGACCAGTGTAGTAATTGGGCTTACCTTCTTCTGTTGATTTTGCCTTCTTGACTGGTGATGTTGTACTTCTTGCGTCCTCATTCTTACGTTTCGACATGATCGTCAAGACAGTCTTGTAGTGGGAGGATCAAATTTAGTGGTTGATACAGTAGACTGATAATGGCATGGTACATAGCGGTGCGGACAGTAATGAGTTGTTCTTGCGCGCCTACGTTGGGTTCTGCGTCGTCAGTGCGCTCGAAGTGAATGCGCGTGCTTGGCCTATGGCCCGCGGAGACGAGTCGTGGGCGGCGGAATCCTTACAAGCTACTGGCATACAAGCTACGATAATATCATAGCAAGACAGACTGAGACCTCTGTGTGAAGACCGTGATTTCTGGCGACCCATCATCAACAAGACACATTCCTCCACTCACTCGACGCAAAAACAGCAACACGTCAAACGTCAAATCGGTTCGTTCCCCATAGCCCATACTATCGATGAGGATATATACACCAACGTTCCAATCTTCGCGGGGAAAACATGTATAACTCCCACCTCTACCTGCCCATCGTTACCTAGAGTACCCTCACACAAGTACTCACCATCACCGTCCTATCACACCACTGTCCTAGGAAGCGGTATTGACACGGCGCCTAATCTGCAGTAGGCATGCTCTCGACCTCCTCACTGAGCGCCCGCCAGTTGTCAGCCTGCAGCTCCGCATACTTGACACGCTCCTGGCCCCACTCCTGATGCAGCCTGGAAACATGGTACTGGCTCTTCTGGAAGAAAAGGAGCTCATCACGAATACATTCCTTGATGAAGACGCCGCGAGCGTGTTGTTGCACAATGGATTCCTTGTCCTGGGGTCTTGTTAGCATGGTTCAAATAACGTTGGATGATATCAAACAACGTACCTTGGAAATGGCGTCTTCCACTTTCTCCGCTTCACCAGGCTTGGCCAGTTCGGCCGGCTTGTTCCTGATGTTTTGCAGTTTGGTCTCGTTGTTTGCTATACGCCTCTCAAGCGAGGGGATATTATCCTTGGCATACTTGTCTCGCCTATCGAACATGTCGCGCATGCTGACTAGAGTGTCTCGCTGCCTCTTAAGATCTTCGAGAACACCTTCTTCCCACCCCCTTGCTTCGTCTTCGAGCAGCTGTTTAGACTGATCGAGATGCCTGGCTGTGGATTTCAAGCCTTCGTTAAGAAGGGGAACATCGTTGGTGTCGACTGCGTACGTCTCCTGAGAGATCTCTGTGAGTGAACCGAGAGCTTGCGAGAAGCGCAAGTATTCAAGTGCCATGCCCTCATTACGTCGAGTCAGTCGCTCCATCATGGTGCACAAGTTGATATAAGTCTCGGCGCTTCGACGGACACCGGACCGGACAGTCTCGCTGAGTTCGTCCAGAGTCTTGGGCAGCGAGTCCTCGAGATCCGGAGGCAGAGTCTTGCCAGTGAACTCTTCTTGTACAGACAAGTTTGCTTGTTTTCGCCATACAGAAAGCTCCTGTATTGTCATTAGTATGTAAGGGATTATCGAGTTTACTGCCGAGACTTACTGTTGGGACGGTCAGGAACATGACGACAAGCTGCTCCTGTGAAAGGACAGGGTGTCGGACCAGTGCGTTCGTAAATCGTACAAGACCCTTCCTTCGTTTTTCAAGGAAGCTCGCATCGGCGGCTATTGGGTTGCCATTGACTAAGGATTCTCAACAATTATCGTGATAGCATCGAAACCAGTACTTACTGCCTACTCTCTTTGGAGGTAAGAGAGGCAATTGTCTGAAAGGAAAGCGCTTGTGCAAGCAATCTAGCAACCATACAAAGTCACTGTATCTGCGCACAACCTTGTTCGCCCGGCGATTGCTTCCTACTTCATAATTGCGATGCTGAAACATGAACAGACCTTCCTTCTCGGCGATTGCAGTGATAGTTATGACCTCTTCATTGCCGGATCCACCGGGGAGGCGCCCCAAAGACCCGCTCAGCGCTGATGGGTTACCGGGGCCGCTGGGGCCGCTCGCTGGTGCATCCTGGAAGCCGCCAGCATTGAGGTCTGGCGTACTAAATGGCTGTCCAGACGCTCCATTGTAGCCGCCCCAGCCGCCGTCGCTTGGTAGAGAGCTTGGAGGAGGAGCGGAAGTCGGCTGCGCGGTCGATTCGGACGTGGAGCGGGTGGTGAATTGACTTGTCGTCCGCGCAGTAGGGTGAGGGGTATTGCCGTTCGGTGGGGCAGGCATGGAGGTGTAGGTGTTGTGATTGTGCCCTCTGTGCAGGTCTGGACTGCCCCAGGGATCGACTTCTGGGTCGCCGAATGACTGCTTGCGGAACGACGCGCGTGCCCTGCCGGGACTTGGTGTCTGCTGTGCGGAGAAATGTTGCGGCATCGCGGGCGTCTGTGGGGGCTGCTCTTGTGGTGCTGCAGCTGCAGGCGCGGGCGCAGGCGGTTCTGCCTTGGGCGACCTGGGCAGGGTTACAGACGGTGTGGGGAGGTTTCGTTTGCGCTCGTCGACGCTGTCGAGCGTGACGTCGTCGCCTTCTTGCGCGAGACCAACCAGCGCAAAGAGCACGTTAAACTCGTTCCTACCAAGTCCTGCAACGTCTTCGTCAGGCTGCGCCACTATCTCGAGGATCTTGCTCTGTGTCTCGCTTGCTATCCCGCTGCTTGCTAGCAACTTCTTCGCACCATCGACGCTGACACCATTGCCTACACCGTCCCCAGCCTCCAGCAATGCGTCAAAGGCGTCGATATACTGCTCAGGCACAGCCGAAGCAGGCAGCAACGACTTGACCAGCGAGCCGCGCCCTCCTTTCTTAGCTGTTGGGAAGTCCCATGGGGAATCGTTGCTGTCGAAGCCGTCGTCGAACAGCCCGCTGCCCGACTTGGCTGCTGGCTTCTGGTCGTCGTCGAAGAGCCCGGTCGACTTGGAGCGCGCCGGCACGTCGTCATCGCCAAACAAGGACATGATGGTCTGGATGTGCGCGCAACGATCTCAAGGGGAACTGCAGAAGCTGCAGACAAAGACAGAGAAACACTCTAGAATGCGACGGGTCAGACAAAGCGCGCTGGAGGTGATGGGAGCATGAGCACTCGAACTATGTCGACATGCAGCAGCTCCAGGGCAGTGGCCCGCGGCTAGGCCCACGCATGATGTGGCTGGGGCTGGTACCGTATCAATCGCGCCTAACGCTATCTATCGTCCCACTCCTCCGAGCGACCCGTTGCACAGCACAGCACAGCACAGCACTGCACTGCACTAAGCCGAAGGGCTAAAACGGTTGATCTAACATATTGATTGTATTGATTGCTCGTAGCATAGTATTTCAAATCGCATCGTCTCATCTGCTACATATCTTCAACATGACAATCCTCTACATGTCCCAAGAGGTAGGTGAGGCCGAGTTTTCATAACATCGGCGGGTATCCAAAGAATATCGAGCTCCCAACAACCTTCGGCTTTTTAAGTCCAGATAAATGCGCCAAAACCAATGCGAATGCTGCCATCTCATCGTGCCACCAGTGCGCCGTTAAAAACATGGGGGGTATACAGGTATCGACGCTTGTGACGCATCGAGAATATAAACAAAGAAGTGCGAATGTGCTTCAGACCACGCTATCTGTCGTGATTTGTGTGCCGCTGCGGCGACGACGTCTGTCGCGAAGCATTGTCCAACAGGGGTGTAGGGCTTTGGATCTCCTCCGCAAGATTTGTTGGCGAGGCAGGTGGGGGAACTGCGAGGCCTCCAGCTTGTGGAGTATACCGTCCGTGCACATTGCGGTTCGAATTTGCAGAGGTGGTTGGCTGAGCACCGTCGCTCGAGTTGGCGGTGTGGCTAGAAGTCGCTGGCGAAGGCATATCTGACTGTTCCTCGATAGTGGTGGGTATTCTTGCAATGTGAATTCCCGCAGTGGCCGACATCTCACTGTGCTGCGTGTCGTCTTCTTGCAGCTGCTGCTGTTGCTGTCGTTGGAGGAAATCCGGAGACCAAGTCTGACCACGCGGCTGAGCAGGAATGATGGTTACAGGCAGATTCATCTCCGCCTGCTTGTTGGCCTTCTTTTTGGATCTGAATCTTTCGCCTTGCTGTGCAGCAAAAGTGCCGAGGCGATCCGAGATAGCTAAACCGTTGTAGTGACGCGGTGGGATGTTGGCATGAACCTCATCAACAGCCAGTGGTTCGATAACCTGTCCTCTCTGCAGTTCCTGTGGCGGGGCTCGCCCTTTTCTTGTAAAAGGGTTGGCAATGCCCTGCCAATTCCATCTGCCGTTGTTGGCAGAAGTTTCCGAGACTATGACGCCCTTCTCGGGATCGTTAGCATGTGTCGGTTGACTTGTGGCTTCCTGAGGGCTGGTCGCCTGCTGTGTCTTCGCCCCCTCTGGCGTCAATCGATCCTCGATTGAGGTGGGTTGACGGATTGGCGGTGTTTCGTTGACTGGATGATATCGCACCGTGTAAACAGTGGAATCTGCACTCGTAGTGTCTGTCCGACTGACTGGTGAAGCAATGACAGGAACAGCGGGAGCCAGCACTGGGCTCTGTACGCGGACATACGCGCTGGAGCTGCGATCACCGCGTCGGCTTGACTCCGATCGACGGTGGACTGGCGGTGGTGCTGGCACATGGATCGTCCTTTTCTTCCGTGCTTCTGCGCGTGGAGAATCATTCATCTTTCGCCCCAACTTCTGAGCGAGGTCGCTCACACGACCAGTTTGGCCCACAGCAAACGCGGTCAGACTGAAGCCGCCTAATCCGCCGTTACTTCCTCCCTTCTTCTCGGGTTCAGATGAGTTGCGTTTCGAGTACGGCCATTTGGATGACCTGGACGATGTAGATGGCGTGTCATCAAGCATATCGTCACCGTCGTAAACCTCCCTTCCTAGAATTCCGTCTTTTCTTTCTTCTCTCTCGAGCGCCTCGATGCGCTCTACCCATTCCCAAACAATAACACTGGCTGCTGCTGCTCCAACCCAACGGAAGTAATCTCCCCAGCCAGCAATCGTATAATTAGCAATATCGGTGATGAAAAACACCACAGGTGTAAGTATGGCAATGATGGACAACAGGGCAACGACACTCATGTTCCACATCATAGAGTGATAGAAGGCGTATCGTCGCTTTGTGACGGCGTAGTAAAGAACCCAGGCGGCATACAGCATACTGAGTGAGAGCTGAAAGAGGTAGCTCAAGGCAGGAATGGCGGTGTCGAAATGTGCGGGCCGGGGGTTGTTCTCGTAAGGACCGAAGCTGTTGAGAGAGCTGAAGGTGATATCGAGCAAGATGAGGGCAAATCCAACCCATTTAATGATGACCTTCTCTTTATGACGGGGAAATAGACGGATCAGTGTCTGCACCTGTGCAAGCCACAAGAAGATGTCAGAGATGATGCGCGACACCTTGATCTCCATTCCGGACACGACCTGGTCGCGCAGCTCCATGGCGTCGATGAATCCTTCGGTATACTGGCGGCCGGCGATCTTGAACGTGTCGGCGGTGGCCAACGTCAGCGATATGGCAACCGTCAACGCAGCAACTTTCTGCAGCCACGGACGGCTCCCTACACCGATAACACTCCCTCCTCCTGTCGCGCCGCTGATCATACCGCGTCTTCCCATCAGGCCTGAGCGTCCGGAAGCATTGCCGACAAAGAAGGTGCGAGGAGTGATAATGAGCATGATGACCAGCATCCAGGCAATGACGGTGGCTGCGCCTGTCGCGTAAGCTTGCGGGGTGATAGAGGCGTGAAATGGGTCTCTGATGTCGGCAACGCTGAGGACCTGGCCAGTTCCGTCGGCGTCGGCGCTCTGCGCGGCGGAAAGGCATTGCGGACGGAAGATGGCATTTGCAGTGAGGTTGATGGTGTTGCCGGGGCCAAGTTCGATAACACCGTACTCGGGCAATTTGTAGGACGGACAGTGCTGGGTGCGGGCATCAGTGGCGGTGCTGCGATTTGCGGTGGAGTTCGCGGAACTCACGTAGGGCCTGCTGGCGTCACGCACCTCCAACACGGGCGTCGCCCCTGTCCACGGCACGCCAACGGCCTCGCGCATGGCGGCGTGTTATGCGTGTCCAGCGGCAGCGGGTGCCTGCGTGTGTGCTCCCATGTGTGTCCAGGTGGTGCGAGGGCGAGGGCGAGTGCGGGTACAAGGCGATAGTATGTCGGTCGTCGGGCGTAGTCTATGGTGTGAACGTGCGAGGCAGGTGCGATGGGCGACGGCGTCGAGGAAGAGGGACAAGGCGCCTGGGCAAGTGCTTGGGCTGCCGGCAGCAGGTGCCACCCCATGCCACTCTATGCGCCTCTCGGCCCTACTGCTCGCGTCGAAACCAGACCCACCGCCGTCTGGAACGGCTTCGAGCACACCAAGTGTCGCAGCAGACTTTGCAGCTCCTGTGCGGGGGCACGCGTTCCCTCCACAGTTTCGTATCCTCGTCTGCGTGCGACTTTGTTGCAGCAGAGACAATGATGCCTACGAGCATGATTGTGTGCGCACCTGTGTGCAGCCGACGCTGATCGGTTGGGGGGCGCTGTTGTCCGCTGGAGCGTCTCCGGATGAACTCGGGCCACCCAATTGCAGACCGCGCTGGTTCGGAGCACAGTGCGCTGACACAATGGCTTCACCTTCAGCCCATCGAGTCAAGAGCTGAACTCTGGCTGCAGCAGATTCAGCACTACTGTGTAGACACCGCACCCGTCAAAACACAAATATGCAGCAGCGCTTGACTGCGCTTGCGCAGGCCTCAAGTTCAGAGTGGATGACAGCATGACATTCCAAGGTTGGTCTCAAGTTTGGTGCAAACTGCTTTGATGGACCCTTATCCACATTTGGCGCTGCGTGGCAGCAGCAGAAGTTTGGGGAGAAGGCCTGCACGGTGGTGACCGCGCCTAGGCTTGCATAGGCGAACGAGCGAAGCTCACCCAGCCAAACACAATAAGCTTGTCACTGCCAGCTCGGCTTCAAATGGTAACACGAGCCACACGCACGCATGGCAGTGATAATGTTCGTGGCTCCCTTCAATGCCCGGAGACCACGCCGAGAAGAGCCAGAAGAGTCGATAGCGCGCTCCCCATGCTTCAAAGCACGATGGATCGCAGAGCACGCTCGGTCCAGAGTTCTCCAGATGGGGACGGATAGGTCGGCAGCATACCGGAAGGCCTCCCCACCCGTCGGATTCCTCGCCAGAAACGCCACGTGCACCATCACTACCATCACTCGCTGAAGCAATGCGAAACAACAATCTACACTTGCTCCATGCGCGACATCTTCACCAAGACGTTTAAGCATGTTCATCCCGTACCTGATCATTGAACATTCGATATTGACGTGTGGTGCTGACTATTGATAAGGAAAACAGGATTCATCAACCTTGGTTGCACCTATCGCGGGTCTTGCCATCCGTTCTTGCCGGAGAGGAAGCCCAACGCTTACATCCACGCCAGTGGTAACGAACAGACAAGCTTCTTCGCTCTTTCCAGACAACGCGCGACTCTTCTTGGTATCGCAGATCACAGAACGACATCGTTCAATTCCAAACTTAGTCTCTACGGCCATCTAAGGATGGGCTCTGTTTTGCAAATTGCAGTGGTTTAGTGAATTGATCACCTACTGTAGGCAATTGATACTTCACAGCCTGTACAACATGCACATTGCATCAATTTGGAACATCCTGCTTTCGTCCCAACTCATTCGGCACATATCGGACACAGCTTGAGACAGACTAACCATCGCGCTCACAAGTGTCCACGTTCAAGCGCACCTCCAGCGTCCTGGCTGTGCGTCCGATCAAGCACGGTGACGAAGGCGCCAAGTTCTTCCAAGCAGCTGCGCTGGGCCTCGACAACTTCCGTCTCCAAGACACGCTTGATGTAGCCAAGCTGAGCGTAGAGCGCTTTCGGCCTGACCATGCGGTCTAGACAGAGAGAGGCGAGTATCTTGAAGTCTTCACTTGAGCAGATTGTGACATCAGTATCAGTGTTGCTAGCTGATCTCGATTTGTAAACTTCCTCCACGCGATTGCGATTTACGGTTTACGAGGCTCCGCTGGTGACTTTAAATGTCGAGATCCGAGAGCAGCAGCTTCTCATTGATCCATCCGCGCATTCGATCTTGTGATCTGGTCATGTGGTAGCTCAGTGCAAACACGTCTTCCATCAAGTAGAGGCAAATTTTGCATGAAGCGTATGACCTCTTGCCACCAGAGGTATCCAAGAGGACTACAGAGACGCAGTAAATCTGGTATTATATTCATGACCACCTCCCATGGTACAAAAGAGCTGGGACAAAGTCAACCCTAGCTGTACAGAACCAGAGTAAAACGACAACACTAACAGAAACCCTTCTTTCCACAAGCCACAGCTATCGTAGCAACCTACCCCCTTGACTCCCGTCTCACCCCCCCCCCCAAACTAACCCCAACATATCCCTAAATATAGAACGGCCTTACGTCCTCCTCCACGGCCACGACGGCACAGTAACCGTCTTCGTCTGCGTCATCTTAACTGTAACAGTGCCCCTACCCTGCATTGCCAACGACGTCACCTCCGCTGCCGCGATTCCCATTCCACGCACACGCGCAGGCGCGGCCGACGAACACGCCTGCGTGTTCGTAAGCAAGCGCGTCGATGTGGTCGTCGCCGTTCTTGTCGCCGTAATTGGCACACTGACGGTTTGGGTGCGCGTTGTCGTCGTCGTCATCGTTGTCGTCGTTGTCGGGATAGATACGGTGCGGACGAGCGTTTGGGTTGCGGTGGAAGCGCGCTGTGTCACGGTATAGTAGACTGTGCGGGTCTGTGTTGTCTGCGGGAAGGCCTGGGTGACGGTGCGGGTTACGCTGAGGCTGAGGGTGGTGATCTGTGTTGTTATTTGTGTTAGGATCGAGGTCGAGGCGGGTTGGGTTATGGTGGAATAGACGGTGCTGGGTTGCGCTGGTGAGGCTTCGGTCGTTGTGTACGAGAGTGTGCTGGTCAGGACCACGGTCTCAACTACGGTCCGTAGGACAGGAGTATCGGCTACGGTGTAACCGACGGTCGCCGTGCTTGTCTGTACCGGTTGGGATTGTGTGAATGTGGTAGAAACGGTGCTGGTCTGCGCTGGGAGAGTTTGGAATTGCGTATCAACTGTGGTTTGAGTGTACGAAAGGGAGGTCGTCAGCGTCTCGGTTCGTGTTATGATGACTGCGGCTTCGGAGACGGTTGTTGTGGTCGTTACTTCTGGCAAGGTACTTGTGATCCTAACAGTTGCGGTTGTTGTAAGAAGCTGGGTTGTCGCGGTTCCCAGCAACGTGGTTAGGGTGGAGGTGAGCGTCACTGGTTTTACGAAAGGCGGGAAGTTACAGCCTATGTTATAGTAATAGTATGGTGAGGTGGTATCTGCGGTAAACTTTGTGGCGCTGTGTATCCAAGTTAGCCTTGATACTCACGTTTCTCATGCATACTCACAAGTCTACATTGAAAAATTCGCAGTACTGCGCACCGGAATCGCTCCAGTACGAGTAACGAAAGCCTTTGCAGCTTAGATCTTGCTTGCAGTACGCGGCACAGATGGTGAATGATGATTGTGTGCCATAGAAGAAATTGCCTCCATAGTACGATATGTTGTCCTCGTTATGGTAACCAAGAGTACCACATCCAAGATTTTGTGCGGCTGTGAAAACCAGTATCGACGAAATGAAGAGGAAGCGACTGACAATGTTAAAGAAGACCATCTCGTGAAAAATTGGTGCGAAGGGCTGGCAGAACTAGACTACCTTTATGTAACATTGAATGCAAACAGGAACTGATGTTTTAATCTTGCCGTGCATGAAAGGTGCATGGAATGCAGAACATAGATGCATATATGTTGTGCACTATCTATACTTTTAAAGTCTCCTGGGCACTTCAAAGGGAGTTGATTCAGAAGATGACTGTGCTAGGAACCGAGCAATGCGGTGGAATGCTATTCGACTGCATACGTATTCTATCACATGTATATTTCTGGGCGGTGATCTGTTGGCGTCATGTTCGTAGTATCAACCATCTGCAGCGGCCAGATTTGAGATCGACAGGCACAGGCAGGTTACCGGTAGTACGAACAAGCTCATCTAGCCCGACATGCAAGGGTGCATGCCATACCACGAGGCAACAACGCCCCGAAAACGGTGAGGAAAGCCGATAGGGCGATAGGTACCGGAAGACGATCCGTTAAGAGAGAAGTCTGCTGATACGACTGCCGATTCAATGTCTTTTGGTGGTAAGTTGTGGGTCTTCTTTCAGGTAGTGAGTAAGTTGAAGCAAGGTCGACCGATGCCCACGACTGCCGTCCGGTATGAATGAGATGCAATAATTCGATTGTATGTAACAAAATTCAAAGGGTTCGTAAACACCAGGCTCGGATAGGATGCTGACGCGTCCAGTATAGCTGAGCACAAGATCCATCTCGGTTGTATTGGAAGTTTGGTGCCATCCGAAGCATCTCTTTGAGCTCTCCGTGTATTCTTCTGTACGACGTTGAGATGATTAGTCGTCTAAGAAAAGAGGAACAATTAGCCATGGTCGTGTGTAGGACCGTTCAGCCTTGACTGCCTAGCCTCATGGTCTCCTCAGCACAGCTCCGACCACTTGTATCCTGCCGACATCTGCATACGCACCACGACCGATCTCCTCAGGCCACATATCCGGATGCAGTATCGTATACTCCACCAATTTTATACCCTCCACAGCCTGGACCTTTTCGAAGAATGCGTCCTGACCAGGGTGTGAGACTGGTATTGCGACTCCTGTATACACGATAATCACTCCTTTGTCCGAAAGTATTTTTATCCCCTCTTCTACAATTTTGAGCGATATATCGAGCCCAAACTCGGCACCACCATCTGCATACATTGGTAGATCTTTGCCGTCTGCACTGGACGCAATATATGGCGGGTTGCTCACAATCAGATCTATCCCAGCACTCTTACTCTCATGTGGTACAGCGGCGTAGAGATTCGACTCGAAGTATTCGACTTGGGCACAAGCCAAATGTGAGTTCACACTTCCGAGTCTCAAAGCACGAGGGTTGAGGTCCAATCCAAGGACTTTTGCAAATGGATATGTTCTTGCCAGATGTATTGCGCCTGCGCCCGAACCACAGCAGACATCTATGGCGCTGCTTAGATTCTGTGGCAGATGATGCTGGGCAGTCTTTAGAAATTGAGTATACAGGTATGTGTCCGGTCCGAAGAAGACTGAATCTGGGGAAGCGGGAAAAGACGAGTGGATGTAGTAGAGTGGTGCCGTACTGTCCGGTCTTGCGACGTTGGGCAGGTAGAAGTTGGATACACGGATTTTCGAGACGTATTCATTATCGCTATCGCCACTTGCTATGATGGAGGCCTTGCGTAGGCTTTCGAATACGTCATCTGGTATGATGGCTTTGAGGGTCTGTCTAGGAGCGTGTTAGTGGAAGGTTCGTGCAGAAGCTGCAATATGGGTATGGTAGCTGATAAAGGTCATCCTCGAACGAGTGATCTTGGTGATTTGAAGACAATCAGAATGTCAGCGCATACCTTGTGCATGGTAAGCTCCACCCGAAAAAGTCTTGTGCACTTCGCGCATGTCTTGTTGATGGATCGGAGGTTCTCTTTTCTACCACTCTCCCGGCAGTCTCAGGAGATGGACAAATGAATGTGTATCGTGTGGAAGCCAAGTGCTTTGTAAGGGCCTCATAGATGGTGAATTCGGTCATGATCACAATGCTGTAGCAACCTTGAACGCGTGCAATTGCTAATGTTTGCTTCTTTGCAAATCAAATGAGTTGTAATGGAACTCAGATACACTAGCATATGTTACCTAGGTATCGTTCAAGTGATGTAGTATTGCGCGCTTGGCCTCCGCGGCCAAGATTAAGGTACAAGGTGTACGACATAAAGACTGTTCTATGAACGGGTAAGAGTGACGTCTTGGTAGCACTATCCGGGGGTCTCGGCAGTGCAAACAACACCAAAGCTGACATCCTTTCTTTGTAGCCCAGAGTACCTTCCTAAACAGCTTTTTCTTGTATGCAGGTGATATTGAGTGCATTAACGCGTCTCGCATGTTCGGTGACTCAGAATTGAAGGCTATACCGGCACCAAGAGCCGTTGAACGGCGTTTGAAGGAGTAATATTGAAGAATAATTGTATCTCATTGCGGGCATTTGAAATATCTAGTCTCAAACCGCGCAAGCACCACGTGGATACTTTGCGTTACTCTTAACTCCTGATTGGACTGGCGTCTAATCGAGGGGTCATGACAATGACATGTCAGGTACTCTACCTTACCCCAGATTTAACCATACAATCATCGGCATGATCTGAATCGGCTCAGATCTGTGTGGTGCTGATCCTTGTTTCGCCCCTCCTCAGCGCCGAGGTATGGACGGATGATGCAAGCCCTATTTAACGAATATTCAGCATTCACTCTTACATGCCATTTGAAAAGATTCCCATCATGTTCGTCACACAAACGACAACCGCGGTACTGATCGCATTTCTGGCCCTTCTCGCTTGGGACGAGGTCCGGAATCGCCTGGCAAAAGGACGCTCAAGGAGTAAAGATCCCGAAGATCCAGACAGTCCGAGAAGACAGTCCTTCAAGGGCTGGAGATTCAAAGCCGCAGAGAAGACCTCTGAGGATGTCGCCACTTTGGAGAAAAGGCCAACCGACGAACCGCACGTCTATACTCCTACCACAACTGAGTCGATCGAACTGAAGGGCTACAAACAGCTCTATCACAAGCTCCATAATCTCGAAACAAATCGCGATATATTGCCTGGATGTCGAGATCTCCTATTGTCATTTTTAGCCTCCACGATAAGCGAAGCTCTCAAGAATCCGGGAAATACGATATTGTCCATCAATAGGTTCTCTCGAGATCGCCTCATTCGCTTCCTTAAAGCGAAAGACGAAGATGTCACCAGTCATTGGGAAGAGTATCTGTCTCGACGTAGCGAGGGAGGGCTTCGCGAAATTTTCGGTGACAAGGAGGAGGCGAAATGGTGGTTGAAGCAGGCCGCTCCGGTCAAGTACGTCGATGGCGCCTGGCTCGGGCATATCAATAAGCTTACTACGCCTTTCAAGTACCGTAACATCACCAAGAACGCCTGGCAGGTCATGTCGGAAGAGCTTGGAGATGGAGATCTCGCGAAGAACCACATCCATGTGTACAGACAGTTGATGAGTGACATCGACGCCAATCTTCCTGTCGCAGACTCAGAGGACTTCATCAGTCCACGCCACAACTTGGATCAAACGCGTTGCTGGAAAGCTGCTCTGGCCCAGCTTCTTATCTCGCTCTTTCCACACGATTTTCTGCCGGAGTCGTTGGGTTTCAACATGGCGTACGAAAGTCTGCCATTGCATCTGTTGAAGACGGTTAAGGAACTTCGCGAGGTTCAGCTGAACCCGTACTACTTTGAGTTGCATATTTCGATTGACAACTCGGATTCGGGTCACGCGGCGATGGCTATGTCTGCAGTTGCTGATTATATCGAGCTTACCGAGCAGGCGGAGGGAACAGAAGCTGCGCGTATTGCATGGAGGCGAGTTCAAGCTGGGTATATTCTCGCAGAAGGGCTACCAACAACTCCTGAAAGCCCCTCACTCAAAACGCAGCCGAAAGAGCCTTTCCCCCGAAGCGATACTGAAGCTGATCTTCTGAAAATTTTCGCCGCTAAAGCTTTTGTGGCACATAAGATCCATTGTAACAGTCGCCTCAAGATAGGTCGTTTCTCTCTCGTGGATTGGCTTGAGCCAAAGACTTTTGCCAATAAAGGATGGCAGAAGGACTTTCTCCACGACCTGGGTAACTGCAAGCCATGGGTAGTCAAAGGCGATAGCAAGAAGAGTAGACTTGTAAAAGAGTTGTCTTGGGAAGGCAAGATGTTCGGTAGCTTCACCCAAACTGAAGTTGGGGTCGTGCAAGCCTGGATCGACGAACTTGGATCTCCTGTACACACACGTCAGCCAAATTCGAGTGCATACTACGAATTTACTCTGCAGTCGCCCAAGGTTTCGTTAATGGCAGGACCCCCGACCCTTGACATTCTCAGCGACTACCCTGTTCTTTCATATCCGACAATCCCAGCGTACATGATCGGCGGTACTGTAAGCAAAGATCTGAACGACGATAAGCTCCGCTTCGACACTTCGACACTATCAAACTTCCTCCCTTTATGGTTCACTTCGCCCACTCTCCTCGAGACCCTCCCGTCTGTACCAGTGCGCGCAGCAAATACTTCCGGCTCGGCTCTCGTTCGTGTTCTGCGTGCGCAAACTGGTTTCGATGTAGAAGGCCAAGGCGTGGCGGGCATGGATGAGGTACATCGCACCAATGAAGGCAACTCAATCGGCATTGTTGAGCTCGGTCTTGAGATATGCACACGAGCAGGCATCAACGTGCCCGTGAGCTTGAACGAGGCTGTAGCACTGGGCAATGTGGAGTCAGCCGCTTTTTGCAAGTGGATGGTACATTTTTCTATGCAATGGCTGGCACAGCAGGACATGCTCATTGGTATGTCATGGGCTTTTATGGAACTGCATGAAGCAGTCGCCAGACTGGATGAGGGACAAGGTCTTCTAAGTTCCACATCTGCGCGGGTCCTGGAAGATATTGCCCGTAGGGAACGGGCTGGTTTGCAGGTTTGCAGGGAAGAGATATCGGTAATTGAGCAGAGGAGAGCAGATTTTGAGAGGGGTCTTGCGATCGCCAGGAAAGCCATGGAGACGTTATTACTGTAGTTCCGTAATCAAAAATTCAATCTGAACGAATATGCTCATACGATGAAATTTATGATGTATTTGTATCAAAGATGAAAGGCAAGAGGGATACTGAATCTCATGGGTACGATAAGGAAATGCACTAGCGGTCACCCCCGCCTTCGGCAATCCGTCGCCGCACAGTAGAACACTCTGACAGTCTATGGTAAGACCTACTCATACGACTATATGTTTACAGTTTCTACCATTGCACCCTGCTTTGCGTCAACCATGCAGACAATATATGCAATCGCGTGGTACCCATGACCGGATAAAGAACACCAGCCACCCATCCGCAACCTCTGCGACATACGACATGCGACATACGTATGGCAGCGCTCTACAGAAATTTCTACTGACAATCACGTCGACGCGTGGAGAATGAAGGACCCTTATCTAACCGCGAACTAGCTTAGTGTGTATATCTTAAGACGTAGTGCGCAACGCCCAAGGTCACCTCTTCGCTTTACGATGTGATTGAAGCATGAATAAGAGGTATGCATGCCGATTTGAAATGCTCATCTAAACCAGGTCCTATATGCGAGGCGGATAGCTCTCAGGTTGATCCATGGCGCTGTCTTTACCCTTCTCCTGCCTCTCATATTTCGTATTCGTTTGTATTGACCCCTGCCGCCTCACTGTACATCCACACACCTCTACGCATAAATGAGCACATATAGCGGATACCTCTCTTATGCCACTCTGTCTTTTCGCACCTGTCGTCTCATTAAATGAGCGCATTTAGCCTCATGCTTTCCTTTCGAAGCTGTCAAAGCATATAAAGGCAGTCTGCACCAGCACGTTCTTCTTCTACATCTCGTATACTACATACTCCGAATACGGGTCCTTGAGGACACTATTTTGCCAAATCAAATTCATCGAATCGGCTTTAGACAGAGCTACTCACGCATCTGAGGGAAGAACGTATGCGACACGAGATATAATCAGGGATCTATTCGACCATCGCTCAGCGAAGGATCCCCTTGTGGACCTCCTTTGGCAGTCACATTCACCTTATCGCCGCGTTCCCAACAGAACGGAGCAACTCTAAAGTCACAAGACGGGAGCGCAATGTTGGCGTAGATGGCGTGGACGAAGGGCCCTTTGCCGTCAAGGAACACGTGGATATTTTCGACTAAACCCATAGTGCCTGCATCCTCAATCCGGGCCCCTACAACGGTGTTTGATTGCCACGCGCATGAAGTTTTTGAAGAAACTTCTGAGATCAACCCAGGTGATCGCATTGTATTGGCGCGATGTCCCTGTGTTGGTGATTGATGTTATTAAAGAATTCTCGCTAACGGCAGTTTGCTCCCAGATCCCGAAGAAATAGATTAACCATATATCCGATACCAGTGTATAGGCTCGTTGGCAGCCTCCGGCACTTTGCCGTTCAAGCGCCCTGATGCACCCCGCGAACTCGCTAACAGAGTCAGCTTAATATTGTTTCATTTGTTTTCGTCAGTGTCACAACCACACATGACTGCGCTACTCCTTTTGTGCTTTGGGGTATCATAGAATCCACCCTCCAAGAGTGACAAGTCAGGCTCTGGCTTAGTCGATAGAAATCATTGGTATTGCACAGCTGCGCTATGCAGGCCAACTTCTTTCCAAGGCTTGGGTCTAGATGATGGAACGGACACAGGGCTCCCGTAGTCTTTCGGTCGAATTGTCTAAAGGGGACAAAGGATAGATATATAACGTGAGAATCCCATCATGCAACGATAGTAGTACCAGCATCTCTTCCCAGAACAGATTCAGAACTCGTATCTCACTGCAAGATGCTTTCCACGACGCTTCTTCTTGGCGCTGTCGCTGCGCTCCTCGACACTGCCTCAGCTCACGGCTTTGTCAGCGGCGTCACAACAAACGGTGTCTGGACTGCCGGTTCCAATCCAGTTTGGTACTATCTTCCTTCAGCTCAGAGAGCTCAGACTGCTGGCTGGGACGCCTTGAACCAGGACAACGGGTTCGTTGAGCCTGCTTCTGCTAGCACTGACAACATCAACTGTCACAAGAGTGCGACAGCTGGCAAGCAGTACGCCAGTGTCGCCGCCGGCGCTGATCTAAAGTTCTACTGGAACACCTGGCCAGATACACACAAGGGCCCTATCATCAACTACATCGCTCCATGCAATGGTGAGTGGAGTTATTCGAAGCCCGTTCGAGCACTACTGACAGCTGGGCAGGTGACTGCACGACACTCACTCCCGGGTCCCTTCGCTGGACCAAGATCTCTCAGGGTGGATTGATCACTCCAGGCGGCTCTGGAACCTGGGTCACAGACGAGCTCATCAAGAACAACTTCACTTCTTCTACAACTATTCCCAGGAACCTCAAGGCTGGCAACTACGTCATTCGCCACGAGATCATTGCTCTCCATAGTGCTTCAAGTGACAACGGCGCGCAATTCTATCCTCAGGTAAATAATACCAGCACCGTAATCTATATGCACATACTGACTAGTGCAGTGCTTGAACTTGAAGGTGACAGGTAGCGGGTCTGTTGCGCCACCTAGCGGCGTTGCTGGCACCTCTCTCTACAAGAGGAACGACCCTGGTGTTCTATTCAACCTGTACAACAACCCCACCAGCTATTCGTACCCTGGTCCAGCTGTATGGACTGGAGCGAACTAGTATCGTTCTATCTGGCGACAGTGCATAGTTTCCCTGTACATCTCCGCGCTGTGTAACATCACTTTGAGATGCTGCGGGAGCAAGAGGGCGGACCGCGGAACTATACAGTCAATAAAGTAGCCTCTTAAATAATATGCATCAGAAATCGAATCGGTCTCGTTCTGTCTTCATTTACCCCATCTGGATTCCTGAAGGGACAGCATCCTCAAGCGATGCACGCCGGACAATAGAGCATAAGCTGGGGTTCGGATGTTGGGAACATGCTGATCCATTGCACTGCTGAATGGTCGCTAGCGCCATAGCCAGCTTGCGCGTGTTTGCTCTTGCCTTGTTTGTTGGTAAACAGACTTAGTCACAATCTTTCACCTCACTCTTTCACTACATTCTTCACCACTCTTTCACGACACAATCGCCACGCTCTTTCAAAGCAAATCTACTCTTCGATCTCAGATCAGTTGGCGCCATGGCAGAACGCCCTCCAATCCTGTGGGTGTTGTCTCCAAGCCCAAGACCACGACAGGGGGAAGAGAGCCCATCTACCTACCTGAAAGCTACCCGCGAACTCCCTCCAACCCCTTGGGCACTGTCGTCGAGCTCAGGATTACTGCGCGGAGACAACGATTCGTCCACCAGTCAAGATACTTTCGTAATCAATGTGTCACGCCATTTAGGAGACAATTCACAAGACGACAACTACATAGAGCTCGAATCCAGTTACCCGGTTTCAAAGTATGAAGAGAACGACAGCTGTACCAGTGACGGTGGTGTGAGTATCTACTGCAAAGATTCCGATATCACAGCAGTACAGCATGCAGCTTCAGCATCAACGGCCGCAACCCTTCCTGCAGCGGTCGATCTCAGCAACAGGTCCTTTCCTCTGGCAACTGAAGCTACTTGCAACAGCCGCGTTGAAATGGTCACCAAGAAATTGGGAAATATCCACAAGCAAGGAGCGAGAATTAGGGAGTGCAACAGGGAGCTTGATCGAATCACTGCTGAGGTCACAGTTTTGAGTAAAGACGCGATCAGTAAACAACTGCCATTTAGTCTCTCGAGACGTGCTAACAAAGTGTAGAGTTTGGATCAAGTAACGATACAGAATGGTTCGTCGCTCATCTTGTCACACTTGGAGAGGAGAAACGTGCCGTCAGTGCAATCCTTCAAAGGACGGCCAAGAAGTACAGAAAGTCTCAAGGCCGAATCGAGAAACGGCGACAAAAGCAGTCGGAGATAAAAGGCCACCAACATGGTGCACGTTAAGAGTGAAGGTTGGACAGAGAACCCCAAAATCCTCTCCAATGCTTTTCGGAATGCGACTCCGGCGGCTCTCGAGGCATCTGCGAAGGTCAAGAAAGGAGACTTCATAAAGGAAGAAAAGGAACTTGATGACTGGAGGAAGGCGAGGGCTGAGCAGATTAAGGAGTGAAGTAGGCTAACACAGCGCGCTACCACTCTGCCTGATCTGACAATGACCAAGACGGTCCTTGGTGTTCTCGAACACATGTATCCAACAGCTTGATATGATAGGCATCAACCGTCTGAATCTCCAGTAGTTTTGTCTCCAAACGATACAGTTGTAGAGTCAAGTGAGAGTGGGAATCGGGGGCCTGACCCATCTGCGTCATTGGTGGGGCGCTGCGGCGCTGGTGACGAGAATTGACCAGCATTACGGAGAGAGCGTGCAGGTTGTCCTTACGGGAGCAATAACTCCAAAGAGCCGGTATTACCTCTCGCAGGTAAACGCGTTGGTCGGCAGAGAGCTAGAGTTCAAAGGGCCATTGATCTCCGCTGAAGATGTACGATTCGCGAAGATTGATAACGGCGTGTTGCGGATGACATCTAAGAAGAAGGGGTGGCCGGGAAGGCGGCGCGGAGATAACACCCTCTGTCGTGGCTGATTGATGTGACATGGGATAGGAGGACCGAACTTCTATACGCCTTGCTTGCGCATGAAGGGATGGAGACGGCAGCTCTTGACAATATCAAGAAAATTGCAGAGTTTCGCGATGGCGAGGGCGAGCTGGATTTGCCACCTGCCAGCAAGATGAGAAGGGGGGTTCAGCACTGCATCGCCGCGAATATGGGCGGCTTGAAACAGTCGGTATCGGTGAAGGAGGTAACAGACATGTGGTTGTATCGTTGTAGTCTTCATCGTTTACACATCCAGATCGAATGTTTGTCATCCTGACCTTGCATGTTTCTCTCTTTACGCCGTCAGCCTCTACCACAAGAAACCGAGTCCTCCTCATCGAGCTCGAAGTACAAATTCCAATGACTCTTACACCCAGGATTGAAGCCCTCCCCACACTGGGTACAACGGCTCCCACTACTCATGTAATCCTCGACACTGAGGACATGCTTGCAAGCGCCACACAGCACTGCGTCTTCACTTCTTCGACTTTTAGGCCAGACCCCAGACCTGTGAGTCTCACCCGCATCGTGGCAGCTGATGCAGGCGTAGTACTTCCAGCAGCAGTAATGCTTGATGGCGATGATATCGAGCGGAGAGTGCCAATGGGCACATTGGGTCAGTGGTGTAACCGAGATACCGTGAACAGTTGGCGGGGAGGAGGCATCGGGGTTGGGCGACATATTGCTCTTGCTTGGATAGGATGACAGCTCTCCGGTGAAGACGTGAAGATGTCTGACAAGGTAGGGCTGAGCTAGTGCTTCAGAGCGGAGACCCACCTGAACTGAATCCTTGGTTGTGACGTGATGCTGCTCGATCTTCAGCAGAGCCTCAACGAAATGTGGAATGACCATTAGCGAAAATCTTAGAGGTTCGAGAACCGAAGAGAGCACTATCTGGTCGTCTCGAGCAGCAAGATTGTCTGTACTCGCGACAGTCCATGGCGTCTCTGGAAACCAACAGATCAAGTGCTCAGGCAGCATACACAGCACACCTAGATCACCTCGGATGACTTTCTATTACGTTCCAAGGAACTCATATGAGCTCCGCAATTCCAGTGTTTTCACAGCCGGACCAAACAAAGCTCTCGGGCGGCTTCGGAGGGTTGGGGAGGACGCTCGAGCTCACAAGGCCTTCGTCATGCCCCACCACCGACCCCGCCAGCTCAAACATTTAGGTATCCTCGCAGAAGCTCAACAACGCATTGCTCCATCCCAACTCTTCCAACCTCCTTTTGCATACCTTGATACCCCTTTGCACTTTTCCAAACCCATCCACACATACCCACGTTCAAAATGGCACGTCAATTCTTCATCGGCGGCAACTTCAAGATGTACGTTTGCAGGAAACCTCTGAGCACTGGCTCTGTAAAGCGCTCAAGACTGAACGGACGACAGGAACGGCTCCATCGAGTCCATCAAGAAGATTGTCCAGAACCTGAACGATGCCAAGCTCGACCCCAACGCTGGTGAGTAGCCTGCAGACGTGATTTAGCAGCTAAGGCTGACAACTTTGCAGAGGTCGTCATTGCTCCCCCTGCTCTCTACCTCCTCCTTACCCGCGAGCACCTCCGCAAGGGTCTTGAGGTCGCCGCCCAGAACGTCTACGACAAGCCCAACGGTGCTTTCACCGGTGAGATCTCTGCCGAGCAGCTCAAGGACAGCGGCATCACATGGACCATCCTCGGTCACTCCGAGCGCCGCACCATCCTGCAGGAGGACGACTCCTTCATTGCCAGCAAGACCAAGGCTGCTCTCGACGGTGGTATCAGCGTTATTCTGTGCTGCGGTGAGAGCCTCGAGCAGAGGGAGGCCGGCACCACCGTCGACGTTGTCACCAAGCAGCTTAAGGCTGTTGCGGACAAGGTCAAGGACTGGAGCAAGATCGTCGTTGCCTACGAGCCCATCTGGTAAGTCACATTCGAGTACAGCAATCTAGAAAAGTCTAACATGTACAAGGGCTATCGGTACCGGCAAGGTCGCTACCACTGAGCAGGCTCAGGAGGTCCACGCTGCCATCCGCGAGTGGTTGAAGAAGGAGGTCTCGTCCGAGGCTTCCGAGAAGACCCGTATCCTGTACGGTGGCTCCGTCAACGAGAAGAACTGCAGCGAGCTCGCCAAGCAGGCCGACATTGACGGTTTCCTTGTTGGTGGTGCTTCGCTCAAGCCCGCTTTCGTCGACATCATCAACGCCAACTCCGCATGAATTCATGGAAGTGGAGCGCGATTGTAGTTAGACATTACGACATAACGTACCTGACGAACAATGAAAAAAGTGAATGATCAAACAGGTTCTGCGTCTTTATGTGCGATTTTGTTTATATGCTTGTGCGATTTCGTGTGTCATTGATAGTATTGGTACATTTGCTGTACATGTCCAATCCAATTTGCGCCAGCCCATGCCTAAATATTTGTACAACCGAGTATTTGCGCGACATTCACGTCCAGAAGATGCTGCATTGGCTCTTCTATGAAGCCCTCCATCCCACACATGCCCGTTTTCGAACAATCCCTTAGATCTGCACCTTCGCACCGTGGAACGGCGACCAGATACCCCTAACGCTCTCGTTGATACTCGTCACCGGCTTGCCCAGCTTCTTGTTCTTCTCGCCGTTGCTATCCCTCAGCATCTCGGCCTTCTCCCTCACGCCCTCGTTCTGCAGGTTCTTGACGCAAATGGACCGTGTGGCGCCGTTGATGTAGTGTGCGATGATGACGGGGTGCTTGCGCGGCCGGGGGCTTACGGAGAACTCAATCGACGGGTTGCGCTGCGCGAAAGAAGGGAGCGAGGCCTTGAGGAACGAGTTCATGCCTTTCGAGGATCCCCACCAGTTGCAATAGTGGAACTCGAGGCGTTTGCACTGGAGAATGAAGGCGCCGACGCCATTCTATGGCTATTAGTACAGATAATAGAGCGGGGAATTTTTGAGAGCGTACCTGGGCCTTTGCGACCGTTCTTGTCGCTGCGAGAGGCATGTTGGGGGTCAAGGGCGGGATAGAGATGCGCCTTGGTGTTGCTGGTGATGGTTGCCCGACTTTAGAAAATTTGTCACGTGAGCAGAAGCTTGCCTGGAAAGCGCGACTTTAGGACTTCTCCCGTCGCTACTTGTCCGCTCCACCAACCCACAACACCACCTCAGCATCACGTCGCAGCTGGTGCGCATTCCAGCTCTTCGCCCAAGATGACTTACCAGCTCCCGCCAATGCTGTTGAACCTGTTCGCCCCGCGGCCGCCGCTGCGCTGGGTTGAGCCCATCGACCACGCGCCGGAGAAGCGCTGCACGCCCAAGATCGGCGGCGTCGCCCAGTACCTCCAGGCAATGCGCGAGTACAAGGACAACGATGGATACGTGCCGACGGACAGCTGGCTGCAGAAGCGCGATCGCAAAAAGATTGAGAAAAAGGAGAAGCAGGAGAAGCTGCTGACTGAGGGTGTGCATGATTGTATGCTTCGAATCTATCTCATTCCACCTGGCTGATAGCTAACGCGGCTGTAAAGACAAACCCAGCGAAGATCCCAAAGTACAAGGCGACGCCTTTAAGACGCTGTTCGTCTCCCGTCTCGCGTACAACGTGACCTCCGATGACCTCGAGCGTGAATTCGGCCGCTACGGTCCCATTGAGCGTATCCGCATTGTCGAAGACACGACTGCCCCGCCCGACGCACCACCAAAGAAAAAGAAACGTGGCTACGCCTTCATTGTCTACGAACGCGAGAAGGACATGAAAGCCGCCTACAAGGAAACAGACGGAACCAAGATCAAGGACCGCCGTGTGCTGGTCGACGTGGAGCGAGGTCGTACAGTCTCGGGCTGGCGCCCGCGCCGCTACGGAGGCGGTCTTGGTGGCCGAGGCTACACCAAGGGCCCTGCTGCACGCCCAGGTGGTGGTGGTGGCGCAGGTTTTGGCGGCGCTCCGGCTGGCCCTGGTGGCTTTGGAGGTCGTGGTGGCTTTGGCGGTGGCTTTGGCGGCCGGGGTGGTGGTCGAGGAGGGGGTTTCGGAGGCGGCGACCGCGGAGGCTTCCGAGGAGGCTTCGGCGGCGGTCGTGGGGGTGGAGACCGATTTGGCGGGGGCCGTGGTGGCATCGGCTACCAAGGATCGAATGGCTATGGCCCACCTGACGGCGCCCCTGCTGGTCCTCGAGGACCACGAGGTGGGTTTGGTGGCAGCAGCAGCGGTGGCTACGACGGCGGCCGCGGTGACCGCGGTGGAGACCGTGATCGAGGCGACCGCTACGGCGGCGGCGGCGACAGACGCGGAGGCGACCGTGATCGCGGGTCCAGCGGAGCCAACAACGAGCCGCTTGGTAGGGATCGATACAACGACCGCGACCGCGGAGGCCGAGACAGCTACAGCAGCAGGGACGACTCGCGCAAACGTGCGTACGAGGGCGATAGCTACGACGACAGGAGCACGCGCAGGAGATACTAAGTCGCGAAGCATCCAGGGCGCTCTCAGATGGGTTTGTCACAGGTTACCTCCCATTTCTTCACTCTACCTACCTCGTCAACGAGGGTAAGACCGAAAACACGCATGGACCGCATCGGCATTGGAGGGTAAGCAGCTTCACTCTTGTAGATGGAAGCCTCGACGCAAAAATCCCATGGAGCTGCCGTCACACTGGAAATCAGCTCTACATCCCCCGACTTCTGTCATAAGTTACAGGCATCATCAGATTAGGACTAAGGCAGCATGAGGGTAGGCAACAGCAAAGCAAAGGTGAAGCTCACATGTATTTCTATCGTTTTCATTTGGATCTTTGCGGGTAGGTAGTAAGTATCAGAGCGCGTGAATTATTCTCGTCTTCAGCGCGCGCCGTCAAGGTAGGATTGTGCAGGTAAGGACTCGCCTCCTCGCTTGATGATCTTACGGTGATGCAGGTACAATACAAAATGCACATACGTATAAATGAAATGAAAATGGCAATGCAGATGCAGATGCAGATGCAGATACAGCGTGACGCATAAATATCTATATGTTCAACAAACCGTCTTTTGATGCACCCATGAAACAATAGCCACCCCTTTGCTTACACACACTTGCGTTGAGTTGGTGGTGTGTGCCACTTGCATCGCGCGCGCGCCTTCTCACGCATGGGCATCGTCTCCCATCGCAAAGCACGCACGCTGCAGACACGAGAGTTGCCGCATCACATTACATTGCATTGCAGCGAGTCGCAGCGCGCTCGGACGGTGCTCCGAGATGAGAGGGGTGGATCTGACGGGCGGCTTCTTCTGTTGAAGGGAGCTATTGGAACTCTACGAAACTTTCCGCGCATGTACTCCATGTGTGCGTGTGAGCTGCGCGGTCCGAGCGGAGGGTGATAAGGTTTGGCGATCTGATCGTGGAGGAGCGAACGGTGAGATGGCTAGCGCAAATGCAATGTGCATCTATGATTATCATCTCGAGAGCTTAATTCTTTGATAGGTACGAAGCTGGCTGCAGCAACGAGTACTGCCGATCTCCCTCTCACCCTTGTACACACTTGTCTTTATTTCCCCAGCGTCAGGAACAACCTGTCTCCGATATCTCCCAGCCCGGGCTTGATCATCCCCTTCTCATCCACCCCGCTGTCACACCCTCCAACCCACACCTCAACCCCCTCCTCCCACTCGGCACACGCGGCCGCCAGCCCCGCCTCCGCCGCCAGCACGCTCACGACTATGATCCGCTTGACTCCGTGTTCCCTCAAGGAATCAATCGCCGCGCACGCGGTCGCGCCCGTCGCGATGATGGGGTCCACTACGATGGCCAGGTCGGCGGGGCCGCCTTCGTGCTGCGATGTGGGGCTGTGGTACGGCAGGTTGTTGTAGTACTCGACGGGCTGGAGGGTGGTCTTCTCGCGGAAGAGGCCCAGGTGGTGGATGGGCACGGGGCTGGGGAGGAGGGAGGAGAGCGCGGGGACCATGGAGAGGCCGGAGCGCAGGATGGGGACGAGGGAGATGCGGGAGGGGGAGGGGGAGGTGGTGGTTGTGGGGTATTCGTAGCCCAGAGGAGACTTGTCCTATGCTTTGTTAGTAGGGGTCTGTGTTATTGCAATATAGTTGTGTGTGGTAGTTGTTTCTGTGTTTCGCTGTGTTGTGTTGCATTGTGGAGCTGTAGCTTCCCCACACTCGACACCAGCGAGAGTGGGGTTGCATGAGTGAGACATACTGTGCCTGCTTCCTGTGCTTTGAGTGCTGAACCCAGAGCCTCATACCCGACCATCAGGGCAATCTCGTGCACCAGCGTTTGTGCATCGCGGCAGCCCGTTGACGCGGAGCGCAGCTGTGACAGCTTGGCCTGCAAGCACGGGTGGGTGGAGATGTGAGCGTTCTTGGGGATAGCCATTCTGAATTGGTTGTCACAAAACGAGGAAAAGACAGACGACGTGGTAGTTTGGTTATGAAGGGGGGAGCAGCAACCGAGACTGCTGTTATATCGAGCTCGAGCTGCAGACGCGCGCCGACGGCGATGTGCTGTTCACTTGCCAGCGCGTCCAGCCGGGCAGGTGATTGATAGATACCCCACTGCTATCAGCCCGCATACCTATCAGCGGCGCGGAGATCGGAGCCCAGCGGCGGGCACGCAGCACACGCGGTTTGGCAGGCATATCCCTGCGCGCGGAATCCCTGGGATGTTGGTGCGCGCCGGAGCTTTTGTTAGGACTTACCGGTAGCCCTGGCCACAGTAGACTAAGGTTTGCGGTTTGCGGTTTGTCCCTGCAGCAAAAGACGCTCGAGTTTGGGTCGCTCGGTTCACGAACGCGGCGCTCTCGTGCTTGGGATTCAGTTCAGCTACGCTAGCTATCCGTGCAATCTCTCCGTCATCGCTAAACAAAGGGCTAGATATGGCGTCGCCGGCGTCGTCGTCGACGATTTCTGGAGGCTCAGTCCTTTTCGTCGTGCATTGAAGGTCTGCCCGCGCAACGGACCGGGTGCGTGCTGGCCCTGCGTCATTGGGCATATATCTAGCAGATCAAAATGGCCGACAACGACGACGACCTGACGAGACGCCAATACCACTTCAACGAGCAGCGCGCGAGTCTGCGCTCCGACACATCGGCCAGTTCTTCCAATCCACGCTCTCGCTCGAGGCACGAGAGTCTGCAGTCTTACAGAAAAGGCCTTCCGCGGACCACGGAAGACTTTGACCTGGTCCCGGATCGTGCCGACAGTGAGACGCTGCCCTCGCGCGTGGGGAGTCCGGCGCCTACTCCTGTCGTGCCCAGGATCCGCTCGGAAACGATAGCGAGTCGAGAGCAAGAGAAGAGTAGAAGCAAGCGGTCCAGCGCGGGTAGAGATTCAGCTTCATCCAGGTCGAAACTGCACACGGGAGGTGCTTCGAACGGACGAAACGCCCGGGACCGACTCAGAGTGGCATTGTGGGAGGAATTGGATTTCTTGACTTCACCACCACCAGATCTGCCCAGCTTCTCCATAAGCGGGTTTCACTACGAGCGAGCGAATCCCGAGAGCAATGAGAGCAGCGGCAGCAACTTGGCACAAGTTTCGAGGCTCGCAGGACCGCGCACACCAACAAAATCTCGCTCGCGGCACCCGTCGCTCTTCGGCCGCTCGAACATCAGCGACTCCCCCCAATCCCAAGCTAACATCACCGCCCTGCCCGTCATGACAGACGCCGCTCACCAGCAGCTCTCCGAGGCCGACAAGTACCACCAATCCTTCGCGACCCCGAAAGACCAGCGCACGTCCAGACTCCTCACAGAGCTCTACACCATCTCGTTCCTCGTCTTCTTCGCCATCTGGGGCACGCTGGCGCGCCTCGGCCTGCAGGCGCTGACCTTCTATCCCGGCGCGCCCGTCGTCTTCAGCGAGCTGTGGGCCAATGTCGCAGGCACCTTCGTCATGGGCTTCCTGTCGGAGGACATGCGGCTGTTCCGCGAGGAGTGGGGGGAATCTGACAGTGGCGTAACAGCGAGCGAAGTGCCTCGCGACCAGCCTGCAGAAGAAGGGCATCAGGAGCTGGAGAAGCAGCGGGTTGTGGATAAGAAAAGCCACGGGAAGGTCAAGAAGACGATCCCGCTGTACATCGGCTTGACGACAGGGTTCTGTGGTAGCTTCACCAGTTTCTCCTCGTTCATAAGAGACGTTTTCCTTGGACTCAGCAACGACCTGCCCGCACCAACCTACCACCGCTCCCCCACCGCAGCACCCACAGCCTCCCTCGCCCCCCGCGCCGCCGGCTACTCTGTCATGGCCCTCCTAGGCGTAATCCTCATCACCATCGCACTCTGCCTCTGCGCCCTCAGAGCCGGCGCGCACCTCGCCGCTTCGCTAGACCCCGTCACGCCCACGCTCCCCTTCCGCCGCACCCGCAAGCTCCTCGACCCGCTCTTCGTCCTCCTCGGCCTCGGCTCCTGGCTCGGCGCCGTGCTGCTGGCCGCGCTTCCCCCGCACAATGCCTGGCGCGGCCAGGCGCTCTTCGCCTGCGTCTTTGCGCCCCTCGGTTGCCTCGCGCGCTACTACGTCTCCCTGCTGCTTAACCCCAGAAACCCTTCCTTCCCGCTCGGCACTTTCGCGTGCAACATGTTCGGCACCGCGGTGCTGGGTATGGCGTACGACCTGCAGCGCGTGGCGATCGGAGGGGTGACGGGTGGGGGCATCGTAGGGTGTCAGGTGCTGCAGGGTATTGAGGATGGGTTCTGCGGCGCGCTGACGACGGTATCGACATGGATGGTTGAGCTGGATACGCTAAGGAGGGTGAGGGCGTACGTGTATGGGGCGAGTAGCGTGGCGGTGGGGTTGAGTGTTATGGTTGTCATCATGGGGAGTGTGAGGTGGAGTGTTGGGTGGGAGGGGGTTGTGTGTGCGACGTAAGTAATGATGAGGGAGCTAATGTTTGGATGCATGTGTAATGGGTTATGAACGTTGGATATATACATAGACGTATGTAGATCTGGATTGGTTAGGACATATAAGGCAGGACGGGAGAGATACCCGAAGGGAATAATGCATGCATGTATTTCTACTTAAGGATGGTGACTTGTGCCTTGACATGCGTGACAGCTTCCTAATTGTATTTACAGTCGGCGTGGCGTACCGAGTTCGTTCTCAGGCTCGCACCACAACTTCTCCTGACAAGCAATCGCTACCTGGGCTTGGAGATACTACGAAGTACAATTCAGTTTGACATGTGCAGGTACTGCTTGAACTTTTGTGCTTGCCCCCACTGTTGTTGGTTGCTTTGGAAAATCCAAACACAACCTTAAAGCAGCAACAACGGATCGTAGAAACTTTGACACGCTTCGGCGAAGTGCGGTGCCGCGGGGATGCTCCGATAAATATTCTGTCAACCGGCAAGCGCTGGCAATTTGCCGACGACAAACAATCAGCAAACGCGGTCACAACATCACAACCAGTCCCACGCGAGCAACGTGGTACGTGAAGGATCACCAACCGCGCCCCGGGGAACGCCAAGTTACCGTTGGCTTGTAACCCCTGTCCCAACGTGCAGTGGCGTCAAATCAAGCTGCAGGCTTCCCGCAGCCTTGGTCTGAACTTGGGCGTGTGACAGCCGGTGAGGTGCTGCCTGTCTCTGTCTTTCTTTCTTCCTGCCCGCCCCCGGCTGTCCACCGGTGTGATCTCACGTGTGCACGACGCTCCTTATTCATCCCAACTTTGCACCAACGCTGTCGCCGCGACACCCACCCGCTACGCTGCCTTGCACGACTCGCTCCCCGCACGACGTTTGACGCACAGCCGGGCCTGTTGCAGCCAGACCAGACTTTCGCTAGCCTGCCATGTTCGAGCCCAGCAAGCCCAAAATCAAGACGCGCACCGTCACCATCCTGAAGAAGGTCGCCCCGACCCCGGTCCCTGCTCCGCGCACGCCTGCGACAAACGGGCGCTCTGGCGCCCCGGCAGCAAACCGGTACCAGCTCACCACCTCGTCGTCGGCGCAACGGCAACGGCCAGTTGCACGGGAGTCCCCCGCCGTCTCGAACATCCGCAAACGCAAGGTCACGCCCAGCACGCCACCGCAGTGGGCGAGCAGCGATGAGTCGAGCGACGATGAGAGCGGCAGGCTGGCTGTAGGGGCGAACAAGAGGCTGAAGAGCAGTAGCACAGAGCCCACCAGCAACAACCGCCAGCTCGAGCCCGACACGACCCGGCGCATACGTATACGGCGAGACTCGGAAACGAATGGACATACGAACGGACACATAAAGGGGCATACGAACGGACACACCAACGGCGCCTCAGCAGGGAGGCCAGCGAAAGGCGAGAGCGACCGCTCGCGGCGAGGCAGTCTCACCCACGGCAGTCTCATGACAAGAGGCGAATTCGGGAAGAACTACAGGCCCGCATGGCCGGGGCCGAACAAGCACCCCAACCTCGAACTGCAGTACCCCAGCCCGCTCCCGCCCGAGTCGTTCGAAGCCAAAGTCCCCACCGACTCGTCCGAATACAACCCGCTTGGCGACATTCAATTCACCATCGAGGAAATAATATCGCACTATCTGCCCCCGGACCTGTCGATAGAGCTGTCATCCGATGTCACCGGCCCCGTCCGCAAACTCAAGCGCGCCGCAGCAAGCGGACAATTCGTAGACTACCAGCTCGAACTGGTCCGCTTCAACAAGATGGTCAAATCGAAGCTCGCTGACGGTACCATCGCCGCCAAAATGGACTCGATGCACGCCATCCCGCTGTCCCTGGTCAAGCACATGACCCAGCAAACCTACGCGCGCATCGTGTCCCCGCAATCGCACAAGCTGCGCAAAGTCAAGGGAAAGGAGACCACCTACGGCGAGCTGCTGCCCATCTTCGTGCACCGCATCTTCTCGCAGACAGCGCTGAAATCGCACCACGTTTTCGTCGATCTCGGCTCCGGCGTCGGAAACGTCGTCCTGCAGTCTGCCCTGCAGACCGGCGCCGAGAGCTGGGGCATTGAAGTCATGGATCTGGCGGCCTCGCTGGCAACGAAACAAGCCCATGAGCTGCGCGCGCGGGCTCGTCTGTGGAATCTCAGCATCGGCGATATGCACCTCCTTCACGGCTCGTTCCTAGATTCGCCCACCATCGACGCCGTCCTCGCGCGCGCGGACGTCGTGCTCGTCAATAACAAGGTCTTTGGCGAGGCGCTGAATAACGCGCTGCTGCAGAAGTTTCTGGACTTGAAGATCGGGGCCAAGGTGGTTAGTCTGGAGAGCTTTGGAGGCGGTGTGAGTAAGGGAGTCAGGAACGAGCAGAGTATTGCGGGGTTGTTCGATGAGGAGAGGTTCGAGAGCGGCACGGACTGCGTGAGTTGGGCAGGAGAGAGCGTCGAGTACTTCATTGCGACCAAGGCAAGGTAGAGTACGCGTCTTTGGGAAGGCTGATCGAGAGGCGGTGCTGCTGGGTTGAGCGAGAAGGAGAAGAAATGAGATGAAAGAGAAAAGAAGAGAAGGGATGAAGCGAAACAAATTTGTTGCAAAAGCGTGGCATAGCATAGCATAGCATTTACGGTTGTGTCGTAGGCATAAACATCATCTAGATCGAAATCGGCAAGGCAGAGGCAAGGTCAAGGGCAAGGCAGGAAAGGAGTTTGGCGGTTGTATCTATACCCCCCTATCCCCACGTTTCTATTTTCGCTCTGTGGGTATGTGGACTGTGAGTGTGCAGTACATAGATAGCAGACCCTGGATTAGATACCTACATGCAAACGAAGAGAAAACAAATACAAAGACATACATATCCATGGGCGCTTCCCATCTACGCCTGCAGTGCAGTCTTGCCCAACTGACCTCCTTCTCCAGTCATCATGAGCCAGCTCGACTCGTATTGCCTTCCCACACAACACGCACACACCGCGACCTCGCCACACAACCATCTTACCCACACCATTACTTCAACCCCCATCCCCTCCCCTCCTAAAAAAAAAGAGAGGCAAAAAATGATGAGAAAAAACGTACAACAGCGGGTATTCGCTAGTAGTCACCCACCTAACTACTAATCCGCCGGTACGTTGCTTGAATAAGGCTGAGCGAACGGGAAGCCTTGTTTTCCACGTCCTATGGTCGCATGTGTTAATGATTAGTTTTACTGACAATGTAGTCTCATTCCATACCGGTGTTTGCATGGCTCCCTTCTGTGAATGCGCGTCTAACTCAAGCCAATAGTCGGTACGACGAACGTATGCTTTTCCCTATTGGCTGATAGGCACCAAAGTCTGACGGGTCCCATTCTTCGAAACTCGTTCTCTAAGATCCATTCTCCAGGATCGATTCCTGTGAATACGTACACGCGTACGGAGGTATGCTCTTACCCTCCGCGAGTGCACTAGCCCCCTCAGAGCTACCGTGGCAAATCGGCTCGTGCACGTATGTGCTGAGAATCTACATCCCTCCGCCGTCACTTTCAAGAAGCGTAACACTACGAAACTAGACCTCATCAATTCTGTGTTTCATGCACGTAAATGCTTATCACTTGGAGAGAAACTTTTATGTGCAAAAGTTGCATAGGAGTTTAGTGCGAATTAGTCGATGTTATCACAAGAATAACTAGTTATTACCTGAGGACAAACCATATTGTTTGATGACCTTCTCAAACGCCTACGAGTTGCCAGACTCCTCCTGTTAATACGGCAAAGGTATGAGGTGGCGAATCGACTATAGTTAGTCGTTGCAACGATTAGATAGGTAGAAGATTGATTTCTTAAGATCCATCGTGGAGGCAGACTTTGTAGGTCGACAGGTGTAACCAACACTAGCCCTGATTGAGGCCGGTCTGTCGTTCCTGTCAATTAACCTTTGTGGGTTCGATCCCTTAAGGTCCCAACAACATTCTTTCGTATAAGGTCTGTAGATGTCAGTGTTATCCTAGGATCCGAACTGGCCACGCATTTCCATGTGCTTATGAGTTAATTCGTGCCGTATCCGGATCCATTGTCTTGTCTGCGTCGTTACAGGTGGCACAGTGCAGCGTTGCTAGTAACCGCGGCGACGTGGATAGTACCTGGTTTTAAGTTTCGGGTTATCGGAACTGTAAAGTGAGCTCGAGGCCAATGATTCCAAGCCACCAACCATACACTGCCTGATCTGTAATTACCAATTAGACACTAGGTGGGCCTAAAACTCACCACCCCGATCCCAACTTACCTGATGAGGGTTCGAAACCCGAAAATGGAAAGTAATAAACAAGCACACACGCCCGAGTAGGTCTGCGAAACCTCCTACGAAGCAAACTGGGAGTGCGGTACCACTAAATTACGAGCCCGTATTGGAATGCTTGTTCTTTGATGATGGGAAGTCAAGATCAAAATAATATTTACAGATTTTAAAAGTCATGAAAGCTACAGCTTAACGTCATGCTCTTTACCTCCAATTTTGCTGTCACTTTCGCGTTCAGTGATTGACAATGAGTAGTGTTGTTTCATCGTAATATATCTTCACGGCTGTAAAGCAACTGTTGAGGTTCTACCTTAAGCAAGCTTAGAAGCAGAGGTCTCGAGTTAGTTCTCAGGGATGAGTGCCGGTACAGGGTTCGTATGAGCGGGGGTAGTAGACGAGCTGCCGTACTAGGGTATTGATAAACGGGCTGTTGTATCAAAGATGCAATGTGGAGTACAGAGGGTACTGTCTGTCACGAGAGCAAAAGGTTGAGATCCAAAGACAAGATGTATTGACGAGGTTGAACACGAACCTTAAAGTTTCTGCTCCTATACGTTATATAGTAAAGATAATACGTCCTGCCATTTCTTGTGGGCGTACCTTCTCCTTTTTCCAGCGATGGTGTGCCATCGTGAGGTGGTTCCTCTTGGCGAGGTGGTTTCCTTCAGTCACGTGACCGGCGACACGATGTCATCCTTAGCACTGCCCCGCTTCCTACCAGTACCTGTTCGTTCGGAGATCGTAACAGTAAAATAGGTTACTTGATACGTTGTCAGATGTAAGATAGGTGTGTTGATATTGATCATTTGTTATGTTTTTTTTTCTTCTACGTTCGATCTTTGACGGTTTTTCTCTTTATGCGGTTACATGGGAGATCTTGTGTAACCATCCTATGATGCACCCTAGTTCATGGCTTATATGGCAGTGCATCTAACAATTGTATAGATCCAACCTTCTCAGAGCTCGTTCTATCTGACACATGTAAACATTTCGAGTCTGCTCAATGCCCCTGACTAAGCAGAAAGCGCGAACATCATGTCTCTTGCTGCAGTGTTGACTCCGCTACTATTGGACAAGAAATCCACTTCCTAAAAGCCAAGTCTTACAATTGAAACTGTTGAGATATTGATTTTTTGCTGTGTCGCTGTCAGCCTGGAACTGCAGTCTAATGTGCAGATACTCAGCGGTACACCGCAGCGGCAGCACACTCTGTTGGACTAGGTGTCAATTTCATGGAATCAAGACTCGTAAATGGGGACACGACAGAGAGTTGATTTGCAACAACAGTAGTTGTCTTATTCCAGGTACTACCGGATCACTAAGTTGCTGTAGTCAAACTTGTGCAGATAACGGAGCCCTGGCTTTGTTTGAACACCAAAGAAGCGGCTCACCGCTCCTTACAATACCCCCTCCAATTCTCATTTCCAAGATCGAACAGGGCGAGTTTAAGTCAGTATTGGATCAAAGGAACGACGAAGAAGCACATGATTGGATACTCACGGATATCATTCCAGACGAGGACAGTTGCCATAGTGGATCTGATTGCTATGACGGCGCAACCGGCTCTGGTGGCATACAGACACAGCACTGTGACAAATCATAGCGCTATTCGTATTGCAGATATTCAAAAATAGGTGTGGCTTCCCATGACAGGTTTCTAAAAGTGTTGATGACGTGTCCTGCGCTATTGGATCTTGCCTGAAAAATTGCCTTTACATCGTTTCTATCTCAGCATTATTGGTGCCTTGTATAAGTATTGGGACCCCCCCCCCCTTTGTCAAAAAAAGTGGGAATATGAGATCAAATTTAACCCTAGGTAGTTAGCAGTACAATATGGGTATCAACTTACTCGCCATAACGTGCTAAGACAGATGATGAAGGCCTGCAGGCTTGCCCTTACCACATTAACATAACAAGAGTATGATAAAGGAAGGAGTCTCGGCATGCTAAAGTGACGTGAAGAGGGGTTGTGATGAGGGTTGTGACGTTATAGTCACGTGCAGACCCTGACCCAGACCTTCACCACCACTCGGAGGCCACGGAGATCCTACAAAGTCACTCTGCCCCTTAGTAACGTTACTCTGTCCCAAGACTTATACAGGTCACAATAACACTTCAGCCGCACAACTAGCACAAAATAGATTCAAAGCTATCATCGCGAGATTACATACGTGTCGTTATACTGGTCACTTTACAACATCCCTCCAGCTTCATTGCCAGGATTGATTAGCGGCGATGGCTTCAGCGCCAAAATGCTCGATGATGGAGACAGATGGAGAAGATGGTGAACTTCTTATCTAGAGTCAAAGTTGATGAGAAACTTAGTATCATACACCAGATATCGTATTTCTCCATGAAATGCCCGGATGTCTTGTTACGCGACGTGTGGGTTCTATGGTCTTCAAGCAAGACAGGCGAGTCAATATAGATGAACGACTAACACTGGAGCTTGCCGCACAGTATGGTCTCCCTGTTCCACGTGTGTACGATGCGGGCAAATCTAATGGCGAGACTTTCATTCAAATAGACTTTATCGAGGGTGACAGGCTTGACCTGGTTTGGGCCAAAATTACTGCAGAAGAAAGAAGCAGTATATGATGACAACTGCGAGAAGCCCTCACGACAATCCGATTTATATCTCACCGGAATGAACTTATTGGATCTTGCTCCGGCGGAAAAGCGCGAGACAACTGCCAATACAGCAACTACAACAGCGGAACATACACAGACGAGGCCGCTTTCAATTCCTCATTCTATTTTGACCTTGTGGAATCCATACTAAGCCCGATTCGTGCCGCACAATACCAGCAGATCCGTAGTGATCACCGTATTATCTTTTCACATGGCGATCTTGCACAGCACGACATATTGGTTAAAGATGGTCGGACTACAGGACTACTAGATTGGGAGAGCGAAGGGTGGTATCCAGAGCATTGGAACCACACCAAATTCTTCGAGCGACCGTGCAAGCACAGGAACTGGAAAGATTTTGCGGAAGACATATTTCATGAAATTTATAATAACGAACTTACGCATCACCAAGCCATCGTGCGATGGAAAAACCCTTGAGAACTCTTCTGGCTCTTCTTTCACTTCCATTGTTGCCTCCACCCTCCATGACTTACATGCATGGCTTTCATTTCTTTGCCGCATCAAAAGTATCACACAATCAGCTTTCAGCATTAAGCGCAAAGGAAATATCTACTCACGAATCAACAAATGATACCGCGCGCTTAGGGTAGCCAGCAGCTTCGAGGCTTGCTAACGTGTTGAATCAGCATGCGGGCTCGCTGAGACTTACCGTTGATACCTTAATGCTAGTTAGAATAGGACCAACCTAGCGCGGCCGCGTTAATTAAGGCGACGGACTTCAGAATTGAGACGGGGGCAGTGTGCTCTTTCGAGCCACGCTGCTGAGAACACCGAGAGCGGGACTAGAAGGGGCACCGAGAGCAGCGAACAGAGAAAGAGGAGGAGCATTTAGGCCCCTGAGAATTGGTCTCGTGCTAATAGGAGCCGCTTGCAGCGGCAGGCGAGTCTCCTTATACATGTTCTCTTTATCTGTCAGCGACTCATCGTCCGTACGGAGCTGAGAGCACGACCGAGATGACCGGAGAGAGTGACTGACTACTTCAGATAAGAGAGGGAAAATATACACATGATGAGACCTATTTGACTCTCAAGACAGCATCAATGTGGTCTTTCTCCAGTAACCTTTTCTCGCTCGCGGCCAATAATCTTGCTGTTTTGACGACATTCTTGATCTGCCGCCCGTTCAAATCGGCGGCTGCAAGCTGCTTCAGCTCCTCATCATCAATATTGCTTGCATACTTTGGCTCTGCATTCTTCGGACGTACAAACGTCCTCCAAACATGTAGCCGTGCATCAAAATCGAGCTTCGAAAATTGGATAGTGAGATGAATGCGTGATTCAAAGGCCGGATCAAATGCGTCTATGCGGTTGGTTGTCAGGAACATGACGCCTTGATAGTACTCGAGCAAGCGTAGGAAGACGGAAACCAATTTGTTGCGTTGGAGTGACTTGCTGGAGCGCTGTTCAAGGAAAACGTCGCATTCATCTAGGAGAAGAACGGCTCCCCACTTTGTAGATATCTCCAGGACGCGACGCAGGTTGCCCTCTACTTCATCTGCTGACTCGCCTAACTCGCCTGCACCGATTGAGTACAAGGGGCTGCGCATTTCTTCCGCCACTACGATATACGTTATTATGCTTCTCAGGACAGGGGGAATAGATGGGATCTACCTGATTCAGCTGTGAGAGTCTTGCCTGTTCCAGGCTCACCACTGAGAAGCATGATGATACCTTGGCCTGAGCATTTGTCAGTATTCGGAGAACTCTTAGAACAGCATTGAATGCCGGTACTGACCTTTTCCACTCATGACATCGTCGAACCCATCCACGGAGTTTAGTTGCGTATGTACGAAGCCTCGTATCAGTCGCTTATAGTCGAGAGGGAGAACTAGGCGTTCGAAAGCCTCCTCATTCCATGTGATTTCAGCAACATTTTCGACGTACATTGACACTAATCAAACACTTGTGTCAGCTCATATACAAGGTAGGCTCTCGGCTACCCCACTTACCCCATTGCTTTGATGTCAAGCAGAAGCCGCGAATCATTGATGTGCAAAAAACATAATGCTCCTCGTTGAGACTTGTTTTTGAGTTTCCTTTTGGTGATCAATTAGTTTGACACAATAATGCTTTGCCCAGTTTACTTACGTTTGCCTTGAGATCGCGCTTTAGCTTCGCGGCGCCTCGCTTCCTGCAATGCATGTTTCATCGCTTGATATACTGGTGGAGCACTCAAAATATCGGGATCGTCTGCATCATCAATACCGAAGATGGATCCGATAGAAAATGCTGGCCTTGCAGATATCGGATCGTCCAGGGGCTCAAGGTGCTTTTCAACACCTCGATTGAATCGAATGTACATGGAATCGTCGATCATGATGCGGCCTTTCTGAAGCTAAACTCCAGGTTAGCATATAAAAACGGACAGATACAAGCGGAGCTTTACCGTTGCTTTCGGTGATCGGCCCCAAGTAGGATTGGCTAGAATGTAGTCTCCAGAATATGCCTTGTAGTGACAACCGTTCAAGCTTTCGAACTTCTTTCCTCTTTGCCCAAGTTGGGTGCGAATGGATTCGATCTCCGGTTTGATATGAGCAGGAAGGGCGGCCAGGTCCACGATAGGCACCACGTCCGCGAACTTGCTAATAGTGAGGGTCGTCGAATTGAACCCGAAGTTGATGCCATCCGTGTCAACGAATTTGCAAGACAATTGGAAATATTCCTGGCCAGTGAACGTCTTCACATATTCAGAACTCGTCAAACGATAGAGCCGATGTTGACCGTCGACAAGGGAGTATATCTCCATTCCAGGTTCAAAAAGAGCCCAAAGGGAGCGGTAGGTGATAACATCGTTGAGGAGAAGATCTTTGACTTCTTCAATGTGAGGTTTTATCTCGGTTGAAACGATATCGAAGAGAAGCTTGAAATGTGCCGCTTGAGTTTCATCGTGCTGGGAATCTTTCAAGGCTTGCAAGAGTTCCTGCCATCTGTAGAAAAACTCGTGGAAAGGAGCATGGAACTTGAGTTTCTTCAGACTGGTCTTGATCCCTGGGTAATTTGCGAAAACAGGGCCTAGTAAGGTCTTGATGAGTGGACTCTGCACCTGGATAGAATGAAGCTGTAGTCCAGATGATCCATCGTCTTCTTGGGACTTTTGACGCTTTACAACCAGTGCAAACTTTCCTGAAGCACCAGCCTTTTCTCCGTCGACCCCAATGTCTTCAGGTGCCCACACATCCCAATCCTCGCGAGGGTCAGATCGGTACAAATCTTTCGTCTCCAAAAGCATCCCGGGTTCGACAGACGCCCCTTCTTCATCTTCTTCATTTTCTGGGTAGTCCGATTCATCTTGTTCATCTACAGCATTTGAAACTGCACTTGATTGCGTCGGGTTTCTTGCGCGTCTCCTCCTAGTCGGGCGCACAGGTGGTTGAGGGGGCGGTGGAGGGGGTGGTGCACAGTAAGAAACCATCTGGACTGGAGTAAGAATAATAGAAACTTTGGGTGAATCTAGTTTATAGACTCTGGGAAATCCGGATATATATATTTTTTCTTGACGCGTTGTTAGGTCTTCCCTAAGAGTACGTATGTGTCCGGCCTGATGGCTAGTTATGTTACAGAAACCACGCTGTTACCAAGGTCTTGGATCCCACACTTATAGGCAACGGGTGCTTCGGGTACCATTTTGGCCCCAACTATGCCTAAAATGTGAGACTGCCTTACGAATTGTTTCACCGGTTGCATGCAGCCTGATATTGTGTATCATAGCAGAAATCTGATTGGTGGACTGCACGTACCTGGACCCGCCTTGTCTTTGCCTCGCAAGGTGTAGTGCTGACTACCCATACATGCGTATGCATTGTCAGACATGGCGCGCCCTCTTTATCAGAGCCTGCGCCTCAATTCTAACTGCTTACGTGGCTACCACACCAACCTTATCGACGACGTTTAAGTTTTGGAATTCTTCTGTATCATCGAAAGCCCGGGAATAAAGAGGCCATGACTATATATGTCCCTTAAACTCCATCTTGTTTTAAATTTTAAGATCGTTTCACAACCCTATCTCTGCATCTTTTGGCTGGACCTATCGTTTCCGGCAACGTCCAATTCGAAACCATGATAGACGACACCAAGCACCTGGAGGATGGAGTCAAGATATCTCATACCAATCTCTCGTCTAAAATTGATCAGATCATGTCCCATCGGGTTGCACGTGTGCATGCAGAACGCTGGAGTCACGACCTTCGATTTCTCACTTTCGACGATTCTGAAATCCATGGCAACCCGACTGAACTCATTGAATCCCATGAATCAGAAGACGATGTCGAAGAGGTCCCACGAATACTTGATTCTATCATGGGGCAATGTCAGCGATGTGAGTTGCGTATCCCCGTTCCCTCCGGCCACCGATGCGAGTCGCATTCTAGGTTGGGGAGCAGAGACAATAAACGAGAAGTGGCCCTCCGAGAGTATGCCAATCCTTGTGTACACGTCTGCGAACTCACCTGCGACTATTGCAAACACATACCTCTATTTCCTAACCAAGGGGCTATCACCACTTTCAAGATTCGCCGTATTGATCCAAAGGCTTGGACGAGATGTCGCCATTTTGTTGCCATTTCGTACTGTTGGGCAGCACAAACCGCAGGAACAGAGGAAAATCCAAAAGTTCCATACAAGGTTGTTGAAGAAGATGGCAGCGTCCGCGATATGCGTGCCAGCAGTTCAACTATCGATCGTGTTGTGGAATTCGCAAGGCAGAATGGATTTCGGATGATATGGATTGATCAGGTAGGTACTGAACAATCATGATATAATAGGAAACCACTGAACTGCAGACTAGGAATGCATCGAGCAGGATAAACCAACTGAGAAAGAGTTGGCAGTTCAAGCAATGGACCTGGTATATCTTGAAGCTCACACTTCTATCGGGCTACTACAATCGTATCTCGAACAAAAGCATTTTGACGCTCTACTTCTCATATACGAAACCAACTTTGCGCATTTGCTCGATAAGCGGCGTGGGCGTTGTTCGTTTCGTGGACGCAGGAAGCTCAATCTAGCTACTCTTGCTGAGGCTGTTTCTCTTATTGCCAACGACAAATGGAACACTCGTGCTTGGGTCCTACAAGTAAGTCCCTAGAAGCGACACAAATGCGCTCTTTGCTAACGAATCGTGATTGCAGGAAGCTTTCGTCTCAAGCGGCAACATGACCATGCTATTCCCACGCTTGGAAAATATTAAAGTCGATGGTTGGGCCCTTGTCTGTCACGAACTATCGCTTTCAGAGATAGCGATCCAGCTGGACATCATAACTCAATGCATCAAATCGTGCTCTCATCATGTCAGCGCTAGCATCAGAAACCAAATTTCAGTCGCAGATACCCTGAACACAGGCCGTACGAGTAAACCGACTGCAACCCCATCTTCGTCTGAGCTCAAGAAGACCCTAGAGAGGATCGAATTGTTCCACCCATCTAAACCGCGACAGACAGCATCGACGAATTATATGATAAATCAGTCAAGACTCAAACGAATTTGCAATGCAGCCGTGGCCTTGACCTATCTACGGTTGCGTGATCTGTACTCTGTAGCTGATAAAGTTGCCATTGTCGCCAATATGTGCGGGTACGCCCTGAGACTGAATACGATGAAATTGGCAGAGACGCAAGACAGTCTTGGTCTCTGTATGATAGCACAGAGTCTTGCCAATGGGGACTTCTCCCTGATTACCCCGGAGTTGTACCGTTTCCCACCAAGAGATAAACACGGTAAGTGGCTCGTTACTTTGTAAAATCAGGCTCACCAGCAAACTAGAGAGATTCGCTGACCTTCGTATACATTAGATGCCTCTTTTGTCACTGAAGGAAACAATTTGCCCGATTTTTCTTGGATTCCCAGCATTCTTCCCCAGTTAAAATACATCTACTCCACATCATGGAATCCCTCTGGGAACACGGCATTCCTCAGTTCGGGTTCCTCTCCGTCTTTGTCCAGCTCTGGCTTGTCGCTGTTGGGAACGATCTGGAAGGTGGATCGATACATCGACATGCGTCGCTTGAAGCGCAAATATGCCGATTCATGGACTTCTCTGAACAAAAATTTGGACAAAACGCCTGCTTCAACATTTAAGCTAGGCACCACTCATCTTCTGTTCGAAATTATTGGAGACCTCATATCACGGAACGAGTTTCAAACCGCTGACGCAATTCTGAACTCAACGTCGAACCCCATGTGGCAAAGGAAAAGTGCACCACAACAAGGAGTTGAGTCTGTGAGGCAATTTCCTCCTGGTTTGAGCGTCGAGAATAGAGAGGGCATGTTTGCACTCGACCACAGTGGTGATGGAAGATTTAACCAGTGTTGGATCATCGACCGCGTTGTGACAAAAGGTGGCTTCTGGGTGGGTAAAATCGTGGATGAGTCCAAGCAGCCTGATCTATCTCCAAAATCTCCTGCGGAGCAGATGGACGTAACCGCAAAGCCTGATGACAAGGTCCGACCCATACCTTTCTACAAGGGCCATCAGCATCAGCTCCTCGTGCGCTCAATTTTGAGCAATCTTTCATCACTCGTGAACAACATGGGCGACGAAAACAAACAAGAGAATCCCATGGATCCAATTACATTTGCTACGTTACAAAGTGATAACATAGCAGTACTTGCTGGCTCACTTGGGGATGTTATATCTCACAAGGACATGGAAGAAAGTAGAAGCGTCTTCGACGTGGATGGCGATGTATCTGGCAAGTGTTTGGTCTTTCAGCCATTCCACATGTTATTAGAGTCGATTCCTCGGCCGGAATTACGCAACATGAGCGTTTCATGGAAAGTTGAACGCGTCGATAACGGGGCAGCGGAGAGCACGGACAACAATGCCGACGAAAGTGTGGAAGTGGAAGAAGAAGAAGAAGAAGGCGAGAAGTTTGTATTCAAAACCCATGGGAGTGTGAAGGGTATGTGGAAGTACAACCTTAGGATAGGTCGCAGGTTTCTCTTAGTGTAAAGGAAGGGAGTGCAAGAACCGTTGACACAACGATCAAGCTAGCTGTCACATGCGTTCATTGCTTGTGCAGCTAAACCAGTACAAGTGTCAATCACTGTGCTTGTACGTTAGAAATTACTGCCTTGAAATCTGGGTCGCCCCTCAAGAAAAGCCACGGTGAACCGCAGGGGATCTAGAACGAAAAATACGCCCAATATCGTAGCTCATGAGGGTATGAAGATCATTGAGGACCGCAAAGTTGAGAATTGAAGCTATGGGTTCGTCTCCAACAACTTCATCACTTCCATTAACTGCATTACCTCTACTCAAGAATTAGCCGACGAGATTGTGGAGGATAATGCAAGCGACTGGGAGTTCTTCATTCACAGCAAGAAAACTCCTTACCAGCGGATTCTGCTCGGCTGGCACAAGTGCAAACTAGCTATTACTGTTGTACGAAGCGTGGCCCAAGCAAGTATGTGATCTGGATGGACAGAAGTCGGTGGTATGTAGTTGGTGTATAGATACCATCTACCATCTACCAACTGCTCTTAGATACTTCTTTCCGAGGTGGAGTCGTTCAACAGGGCTTACAATAAACAGTGGCTGATCATGGCTGGTAAGGTGTGTGATCCAAACTCCTAGAGTAAGTTGTGCTGAACGAGATCAGCTTTGGGCATTGTGTAGCCAGCAGATTGGAAAAGGGGGCTTCTAGGAAGTTGTTGTTTCCAGGGGTGGAGGCTAGTTAAGGTACGAAGTCAATAGAGCGTGATATTTGGTGGTGATAAGTTGGATCTCCAAAGATGCTCAAGTGACTGCCCAGACAGGGTCAGACACTGTCCATGAAGTGAATGATATCGCACTACTGGATGCAATCAGAATTTATCATCTCAAGTCAAGTTTCTCAAAAAAGCAATTTCAAAGAGTGAATCATGATTATTGCGCTATGCTTCGCACAGCCATCGCATCGCGATGCCGGAGTGAACGTCCATCTAAAAGAACTACAAAGTGTGTGCCTGGGTATACCTATGCAGCTGCAATGCAAAGCAGTCGAACGCCGCAGTGGAGGAATGAAGAAACGAAAGGGAAAAAAGGATGTCAAGACAGACTACCTATCTCGTAATCCTGTGCTATGCCACAAGTGTAACGTCCAAAAGGAAAGAAATAAGAGCCAAAACAGAGGCAAGGCAAGGAAAGTCATAATCCAGCCCATATCTGCCCAACCGCCATCATGCAGTGTAACACAACAACACCGTGGAGCGCGTTCCCTGCTCCAAACGCCATGCATACAATGCAGTGAAAACACTTTTTACGCACCCACCTCTTTCGTTGCTTCCGTCCGGCCACGCTCGATCTGCTCAACACCCATCTTCGTGTCCGCGCGCTCTATATTCGCCGCTGCCATCAGAGCCTCGCGATGATCCCGCGCCATCTGCCGCATCGCCTTCTTATCATTCTCGTACTCGACGCTCCCATTGCGCTTAACACTGGAACGACGCGAGACAGGCTGGCTCAGGCTCATCTCCGTGGAAGGGCTGGTCAGACGAATGCTATTCGGCCGTGTACTAGCCACGCTGGGACCATCCCTATTACTGCTGGCGTGCGAGGAAGGCGGGTAGAACTGCGTGCTGCGACTCTCCGCGCTGTTCTGGCGCTCGATCGACGGGTTACGGCTGTTGCTGCGGCTGTTACCCCGCGAGCCGGCGAACTTGGGGTCGTCGCCTTTGAGCATCGGGCGGAAGAGTCCTGTGCGCGCGCTGATGCACCACAGCTTGTAAGGGCCGGGGATGAATGTGCCGTGCTGGTCCCAGCATTGCACCCAGGCAACGCCATCGTCGAGGCGGAAGAAACCGACTTCAACGTTCTTGCCCTTCTCGGTAGTGATGACGCCGTGCTTCTTACGGTCCTTGTACGTGGGTTCCAGCATGTAACGCTTGAGAACACGTGACCAGTGGACGGAGACAGGGAGTGCGAGCTTCTCGTACGATGTCTCCGGTTCCTGGGCTGCTTGTACTGGGCCCCCCTCTGTGGTTGTCTCTTGCACGGCCTCCTTTTCTCTGGCGATCAGGTACCAGCCCCGGCCCGGGATGTACTCATAAAGTCCTGGTGTAGGCTCGGCCCAGTGCTCTGTCTTTCTAAGCGATCGCTCCTGCGATTTGTTTTCCCGGAACCACTTGTGTGGGGAAAAGAGCTTCTGGGTAGCCAGGAACAAATTTGGCGACATTGTGAGGTGGGATGCTGCTAAAGTTGGTTCGAACAATGTTTTGGGGACTGTCCAAGTTCAAGTGGAGTTGAATGTGGAGAGAAATAGTGGGGTGGCGCTTTCCAGAAATCCGAGGTGTAGTATTTAAGCTGCTGCTGCTGCTGCTGCGGTAGTGAGAGCGCGCGTGAAAATCCGATTACTGTGTACACTGTGCGGTCACAAGCCTCGACGAATCTGACAGTTGAGGCGCAATTCCTTGTCGAAGATTCGTTGGCAAATCGTTGTTCTGACTGGCCGAGCGTTGCCGATCCGCCTCGTGCGAGCCACGAGCTGTCCCAGAGGAGGCCGAGGAGCCTTTGAACACTGTTCAGATTACCCAGAATCGAAGTACAGGAGTTTCGAGGACAAAGGCGTTGCAGGTGTCAAGCTATTTAAGACGGGAGCTAAAATAGTGTTGGGCTTGGGAGAAAGATTTTCCCAGGAGAAGAAAAGGAAATTATCAGAACGCTTCGACCGTTCTCGGGAAGCCAAGTAGTGCGGAGTGTGGGTCGGAATCGTATTTCCTAGAGTGGAGTCGATGTAGGTAGTTCACTTTCACCGGGGCTCCAGCTCACCATGAGACAAATCTATGAGCAAGACCTTATCACGCTGCTTACAGGCTGTCATCACATGCTGTCCATGAGCTCACCCCTAGCTCAGGGTCTCAAACTGATGATATCTTGCATCTCCTGCTCCTGAGCTCACACTCTGCGTTGACACCCGACCGCGTAATGCCTACAGAGTATGCTGGCTCACAACAACCCGCACCCATGCCAGGAGAGCCAATCAGGGCGCCCCTTGTGCCTCGTGGGAGGGTGTTGCGAGATAACGCGTGCTGAGGTAGGACAGTGATAAGGTAGGTGCTTGCCAGTGAAACTGCAGCCACGCAGTGACAGGCACAGCGACAAGCATGGCGGTGTGGACACGAGTGATCGGAGTGGCCAAGTCGGTGTTGAAGGGATGATGGATCTGTGCCTGACTAGCACGCCACGCTCTGCACGGGCGGCCTACAAGCGCACCCGGTAAGCGAAGTTCACCGTTCCATCCCGACATCTTTCAGCTGTTTCCACCCACTGTCGTGGCTCAGCGTTTCGCACAATGAGATCCGCGGATGCCGGCCCTGAATGCCCTGACCACCATTGGGCTCTGCTGTGTCGCCCCATCACAGCGCCTCTGTCTCACGGAAGCCTGCCGGGGCCGCAGCCGGGGCCGAAGCAGCGGCGGCTTTACTCGCACTCATCAATGTGCGGTGAAGTATGTAGTCGGTCGTGTGCACGGCTGGGCGGATAGATGATGATCGAAGGATCACAGGGTCTGTGTCTATGCGGGTTGATTGAGCCGTGGCATTGAGATAGAGCGAAAGTTTGTGTCAGCTTCGATCAGCATACTACCAGATGCAACATCCTGGATTTGGTTGGGATTTGGCTGGGTCAGGGATGTACTGCGGTCGCACCTGTTGCTGCGGCAAGGTACGAGTGCGTGTCGTCCTGATAGGATGTGAGTGAGCGCTGCCCGACGAAGTCGTTATCAGGTGAAAGGGTCGTAGTTGTGGTCGTACGCTTTTGGGACTTGGCGCAGAGTAATGCACTCACGTCGTGCCGTGCCTGATGGCGCAATGCGGTAGCTGACATTGCGGCTTAAATTGAGGGCTGCGCGACGTTGTAGTTCCTGCTGTGATTCGAGTAGTTTGAGCAAACACTCAGTTTAAACCTCGTTGATGCCATCGACCCTAATGACATGCGAGACCGAAGATGGAACTGCAGATACAACACCGTATCGGACATATTTCGTATCTCTCACTATGACTTTGTGAAAGGTGAAGCTGACAGAAGAATCTTGAAGATGGGGGAAAGCGTCACGTTATAAGCAGTGACGACCTTCGAAACGACCACCAGTGTTAAAGTCGACAATAAGGACAGAAGGAAGGACACTAGGCTTTATGAACTGTTTTGGCGATCCTGTTCCACAAAGCTCGTGAAAATCCCTCATACTACATACCTTTCATGATCCCACTAGACGCACCGCCGGCTCCTCAAATAAATGCCTCACCCACACGCACGCGTTATAAAACAGCTCATGTATGGAAGAAGCATAGAAAATCAGGTAACATTTTTGCAGCACAATTACTCAACAGCCACTACGTATTGATCAATTCCAATTGAAAGATCAATGTCTGCGTTCAATGTACAATTGCTCCGCTACTGTAAACGTTCCCTGTATCGTTGATCTTTCGTATAGAGTATGTTAGGATCATACTACGCTGGCCTGTTCTGAATCGATTCTTACGTACGACAATACTGGTACTACTTCGGCTTGCTTTACTGAGAAAGGTTGGCCGGAAAAAGCAAAACACACAAAGCTAATACACTATATAGTCATCATAAAATGGTTTGTAGTCTACCTAGACTACCCTGAATAGCACTTGATTACTCCAATTGCACAAAAGCTTTCGCCCTTCCTGCGCATAACAAGAAAGACTGCTTCGACTCAATAGCATGTAATGCCTGTGCCTACCGGATACGCCTAGCAGGCGTCTGTAATCCTCCGCTTATCACCACTTCATAGTTGACATGGTCGACATACTCGGTGGCCGATCCTTTGCGTCAGTCCCCCATCTACTCTCCTCACTACCCACCTCCAACTCGAGCACCCCACCGTTCGCAAAGAACTCATGCCCGATCCAGTTTCGAGTATACTCCTTTCCGTCCAGTGTAGCGCGCTGGATATAAAGATTACGATACTCTGTGTCAAAACCTTTGGTGACCCGAACAGTGGCAGTGACATTGTTGAGGGGATTGGTGACACTGATGGACGGGAAGAAGGGCGGGGTGATGAAGTAGACGTTCTGGCCTGGGTTGGGGAAGAGCCCGAGCATGCCGAAGAGGGTGAAGGAGGCCATGGCGCCGCTATCATCGTTGCCTGGGAGACCTGCATAGCTCGTGTTGAAGCGTGAAGGAATGTCTGGAGATGTCAGCGGCCGTTCTTGGTCATAATGTTACAATGAAAAAAAAGGGGGCGATGCCAGGGCTTTGAAGACTTACACTGATGCACGCGCTTCGCAGATAGCCCTGGCCTTCCTGCGTAATGCGCCACATACACGGTCAAAAACACCGGCTCGTTGCCTGGGTCCGCCAGCCCCGAGGTGTGGAAGGTTTCCAAGCGGCGCACAAACGTCTCATCGCCGCCCAGCAGCTCAATCAACTTGCTCACATCGTGCGGTACAAAGAACATGTATTCCCAGACGCTGCTCTCGAACGTCTCAGAGGGGTTGCTGGTCAAACTGCACCAACCAGCGAGCGGACTGCATGCTATCGGATCTTGGTAGCCCCAGGTGCCGTTTAAGTATTTGGGCTGGAAGAAACCGGCGAAGGTTGTATTTGTGCTGTTGATGAAGGAGTTTTGGTCCGCTTTGAATAGGTTCTGCCAGTTTGTCGCGCGGGAGAGATAAGTGGTGGTCGTATTTTTCGCAAGGCCCCGAGCGAGAGTGGCGAGGTTGAAGTCGTTGTAGCTGTGTTCTAGCGTGCGGGAGATGCTTCGCGAATTGGTGCCGAAGCCTACAGGATCGAAGTCTAGGTAGGGGATGTAATGCAGGTTCTTCCATGAAGTGAGGCCGCCGCGGCCTTCGACGCTCCACTCCAGCGGCTCGTTCTCTGCATCGTTGAGTATGGCTTCGTATGCGAGGTCCCAGTCGATGCCGGTGAGGTTTTTGACATATGCATCTACGATGACGTTGTCTGCATCTGAACCGCCTTGCGTCCATCCTTTACAGGTGCTCATCATACAGTCTGGTAGCCAGCCACGGTGTTTATACGTGTCGAGCAGACTGCGGACCATGTTGGAAACCATTTTTGGATCGAGGATGGTAAGGAAGGGCAGCTGCACGCGCCACATATCCCAGATGCAATAGAAGGAGTCGAAATATGGCTCTGAGCTCTGCCAGTGGGGGTTTTCGCCAGTGTAGTTTTGAGGTGAGATCATCGTACGATATACAGCGCTCCAGAAATTCGTTTGGAAGCTGTCGTTAACGTCGCCCATCTCTATACTTATTGGGGCAAGCTTTGCATGCCATGCGTCTTCGGCTCTGTCCACCAAGCTGTCAAAATCAAACTCAGGGCCAGGTATCTCTGCCTCAGCGTTCTGACACGCCTGGTTTGTGCTGACGAAACTGAGCCCCATCCGCACGGTAAGAGTGCCATCGGACAGATCACAAAATCGAAGATAACCCCCTGCTTGAAGATAGAACAAATTGAAACCTCTCGTTACGAATAATTGCTTCGGATTAGACCTGGCTCGATCATTGACCCACACACCTGAGTCTTCAACGGTTCCTCCTGCGACGTCGAGACAGAAGTAGGCCTGATAGGAACCAGCCCCGAAGCTTGGTAGAAACGTACCGTTACCTTTCATGCGTCCAGAGTCGCTACCATCTGTCGCTTCGACACTGATCGAAGCATTCTGCCTACTTTTCCACAAATCGGTTAAGTCTAAACTGATCAATGGTTTTGCGCTTCCGTTCGCTGAAAGAGCTGCGGAGAAGTTAAAGCGAAAAAGCGCAGAGTGCTCGGAAACAGCCATATCAGCATGAATACCATTCTCCAGCTCAATACCGAAATAACCTGGACGTGCTTCCACGGAATCGTTCTTGTAATGCGTAGCCCTCGCCGCAGTGGTAAACTTGCACGAGTTGATGTTGTCTTCCGAGCATAGCTGAGGGAAGATGGGAAAGTTACCCAAGCTTGGATTACCCCCCGTTCCAGAGTCGTGCAGAGCTGAGAAACCAGTGATATTGCTGCCGTCAGTGGAAAAGCCGCCCGTGTTCTCACCATCAACGTCTGCAACTGCTGCGAAGTCTGTTAGTAGCATGTAGCAGTGAGCAGTACGGTTTGGCGCGAACCTTTGGCCATGCCGTACGGCAGAGTTGCCCCGGCAAAGACGTTGCCGCCGTTTTGAGTACCAATCAACGGATTAACATAGTCAAGAATATTGTTGGCATGGCTCTTTTTGGTATGCTTGGGCGCTGAAAGCGCTTGCTGGCTGCATAGCACTACGCAAAGAAGAATGTGGGTTAAAATCATGGTGTCAGTGAGGTTGCGGTCGAGTGTGATGAACCAACAGCACCAAAGGTTTACCTTAACAGACCAGTAAAGGGCACGACTTCCTTTACAAGTTGTGAGTGAAATGCTACGACGTCACCTGGCATATTGCGGGGTAATACAGCGAGCGCAACTGGTGAAAGCTCAAGCATCACCATTTTACCTAGGCTGTTTTCACACCATCCGAAGCTTCCAAAGATGTTAAAGCATGAATGTGCGAGATCAGACTGGCGCTGGTCAGGGTCGTTCCGGCTGTGGCGTACCATGGCAATGGCTTGCGCTATGCATCGCTCTTGCCCAAACATCGCTCTTGTTCGCTTCAGTGGGAACGACTCCTACAACGAGCTATCGAGATAGCACAACGTGACTGGATAGTCCTTCAATTCCAGCACTCCAATTTCGGCAAGCTTTTAGTGACCTGCAGACATTGGCAACAATCGATACGTCTATGCCAATCCATGATCTGATTGGTTGCGGATGAAAGCACCGCTTGCTTCAGCCTCAGAGCCCCGCATTTCTGTTCTTGCATATCCAGTCCTCACCTCAGCTCTATGTGCATCGCACACAATGCCTTACAACATGATGGATCAAGTCTCTGCTGTGCCAGTACTCACGCTCTTAGAATGCAACTCCGAGGACCCATGACCAATGATTGCGCCCGGAGCGACCCACCCTGCCGATACAACGGCAGATGTTGCCAGGAGTGACAGGCTCGATTGCCGGCCGGTGTAGAATCTCGCCGAGATCAATATTCCAGTAAGGGCCTCGCCCCCGCGGTCGAGTTATATCGGCGGTGAAGACCCTTGAAACGGAAATGGTGGGTTTACCATGACGTCTTCCGAAGATTTGCGGGCGATTGGCGCAAAACACGTCCGCAACACGTCGAAGCATCGGGAACAGACGGCGATTGTCGTTGATTTGTAAGATGCAATTGTTTTGCTCTCTTATAGAAAGCACTGCGTTGGACGCAGCCGATTGAGCCTTCGTCTGTCTTCACGTTTAATTCTTGTCTACGATCCATATACCCACTAGACTTTTCAATTACAGCGACCCTTAGAGAAATCACGCACCTACAACTCAATATGGCACCTTCAGCGCGTTTCGAGTCCGACTCCAAGGATGCCTCTCCCTTGGGTCAGCCCCTCAAGTTTGAGTTCTCGGGACAGACAGCACCCAACCGCTTCCTCAAGGGAGCCATGACTGAGCGTATCTCCAGCTGGGACCCCGAGAACCTCGAGGCTCGTGGTGTGCCTTCCAAGAACCTCATCAACCTGTACAGAAGGTGGGGCGAGGGCGGCGTTGGCCTCCTCCTGTCCGGTAATATCATGATCGAGTATGACCACCTCGAGGCGGCCGGTAACCCCATCATCCCCCGCAAGTCCGAGTTTTCTGGTGAGCGTTTCGAGGCGTTCAAAGAGATGGCTACCGAGGCCAAGAAGCACGGCTCTCTGTTTGTTGGTCAGGTTTCCCACCCGGGACGCCAGGTCGAATCGCGTATTCAGAAGAATCCCGTTTCTGCCAGCGACGTTCAGCTTGAGGGCAACATCATGGGCATGACCTTCGAGAAGCCCCGCGCTGCCACCGAGGAGGACATCGCCAACATCATCGAGGGCTTTGCCCATGCCGCAGAGTACCTTGAGAAGGCTGGCTACGACGGCATCGAGCTCCACGGAGCCCACGGCTACCTAATCGCCCAGTTCCTTTCCCCAACCACCAACAAGCGTACCGACAAGTACGGTGGATCGATCGAGAACCGCGCCCGCATCATTGTTGAGATCACCGACAGCATCCGCAAGCGCGTTTCCAGCAACTTCGTCGTCGGCATCAAGCTGAATTCGGTCGAGTTCCAGGACAAGGGCTTCAACCCCGAGGAGGCCAAGCAGATCTGCAAGATCCTCGAGGAGAACAAGTTCGACTTTGTCGAGCTGTCTGGAGGCACCTACGAGAAGCTTGCCTTCGGCCACCAGCGCGAGTCCACCAAGAAGCGCGAGGGCTTCTTCCTCGAGTTCGCTGAGTTGATCGCTCCCGTCCTTTCCAAGACAAAGACCTACATCACCGGCGGCTTCAAGTCTGTTGGCGCGATGGTCAAGGCGCTCGATATCGTCGATGGCGTTGGTCTCGCCCGCCCTCTCGCCCAGGAGCCCCACCTCTGCAAGGACATCCTCGAAGGCAAGGTCTTTGGCGCCATCAAGCAGCTCATCGATGACGACAACTTCGGCCTCACCAACGTCGCTGCCGGCACCCAGATGCGCCAGGTCGGCAAGGATCAGGAACCTATCGATCTCTCTGTGCAGGAGAACCTCGATGCGTTCATGAAGGATATGGGCGCATGGGGCGAGAAGATGGCAAATGACAGCAAGGTGCAAAACTACGGATATGTGGACATCACGAGCGCGCAGGCCGTGCCGTACGGTGCCGCTTCGGCTTAAAAACAGGCTGGAGGCAGGTGGTCTCATGAGATAGACTAGACTAGATATAGACACGAATAATGAGACATGATTTCAAAACATTGTTTTGCCATGATGACGATGCTGCGTGATTGCCGACCAAGAACACCATACTTTCCTGTCGCTCCTTCCAAGGCATCACCGCCATCCGACACCAGTGCCTCTCGTTCTCCAATGCACTCTCGTCGACCATAGGCTCGGTCTCACCTATCACCCAAGCATCCCTGACTGCGTACGGGTACCGTGAGCCTGCAAACACCATAATGTAGAAGATCATGTCTCATTGCAGTCACAAAGGACGGGTATCTATATCTATCTCAGCACTCTTGTGTGTGCTGTAACACCTCTCTGCTTCTCCTTCTCACAATAGCTCATCCTCAACTACCGGCGCAGCCACACTCGTCGCCTCCGCCGGTGTCTCGTCCACCTTCCCCGGCACCTCTTCCACATCCATGACCACATCCCCAACCGCCTTGTCACCATCCCACACGCTCTTCTTCTTCTTCTTCTTTTCTTCGGCCTCTTCAGCCAGCACCGCAAACGCGCTCTTCTTCTTCAACATCTTCTCGCTTTCCTCATTAACGTCCTCCCACAACTTGGCCCTCTCCTTGATACTAGCCGCCTTCTCCAAGCTCTTCGCCTTCTTCAGCTCCCACTTGTCCATGTCGTCGGCTGCGCGCTCCATGGCTTTCTCGGCGCGTACGCGCTGCGAGCGTGTCATCTTGGTGTTCTTGCTTTTGCGGATTCCTCCTCCCTTTTCTGCAGAGAGGACGTGGTGCTTGACTTCGGAGGGACGCGAGGGCGAGTGCGAGTCTCGGGTCACAGGCTTGGGGTCTTTGGAGATGGGAATGGAGGGCGAGGCGGCGCGGCGGGCAGCGCGAGAGTGAGGGGCGGCCTCTGCTGTATGTTAGAAGCCTGCGGAGGTACGTGGATGAGGGGTCGCATACGCTTCTTCTTGAGCTTTGCGGTCTTGGCCATTGTGATGTGTGGTGTGTGGTGTGCAAATATATCGCTCTTTCCAAAGTGGCTGCAGTGGATTTGATGTTCAATAGTTAGAAAGGAAGCTGCAGTCTCAAAGAAGAGTGAACGTGGTTATACTGGTCGTTACAATACAAGCACTGTGTGACTTCCCGGCCCCTCCAGATGTTCACTCGACTTTTGTCCAACTTTTATGTGGGGCCTTGGTAGGGCTGCGGGAGGAGACCCACATGGCCGGCCTTTACACCATCACAAGCTTTGCGCGCAACTCTCACTTCGGCCCGCCGCCACTGCGCTCGCTTTGGCTTTGTCTCGCACACACCTAAGCTGGACACTCGACATACCGGCCGCTTCACTTCATGTTGGAAGCAAACGCAAGCCCGCCGTGTTTGCTGTCTCACATGCGCTGGCCTGAGGGTTGAGCCACCCGTCACCTGTCTTGTTCGCATGCGCATTCCTTCGCATCTTATCCCTTACAAATACTGGAGACGCTTCTCCACCCACCGTCTTTAGCACAACCGCCTGCAGTGAGCATGAGCCACAACGACTACCTGAGGTTCGAAGAATTCAACCGCCGCTCGGCCACCCCCGACACGCACACCACGCCCGCCGCCGTTGGCATCGCTGTCATCGCAGGCGTCGCCGCCCTCTTCAAGTTCCTTGACTTCCTCGGCTACCCCGTCTGGTTCTGGATACGTCAGTGCATCTACAAGATGGCCAGCGAGATTGTGCGCGCTGCGTCGCCCTCTCCCTCCCTCTCCTCTGTCGCCAGCGACGACACGGTGCAGAGTGGGGGCATGATGGGCAGTCTGTTCGGCATGGGCGCAAGAGCCTTCTCCAGGGGCGCGCGTGGGGTTGCAAGCGCCCTCAAGCTTGCACCCAGCGACGTGCCGCCCGGCCTGGGCAACTTTGACAACTCGTGCTACCAGAACAGTGTTATCCAAGGCTTGGCCGCCCTCCCCTCGCTGCGCAACTACCTCGAGATGACCACCGCCGAGCATGAGTCCTTTACAGAAGACACCACCAACGGCGCCCTGCTGCAGATGATCAGCCAGCTCAACGACCCGGAGAAGCGCGGCCAGAACTTCTGGGTAAGAGGAAAGCTCAAGTCCATGAGCACTTTCACCCAGCAAGACGCCCAGGAGTATTATTCCCGGATACTAGACGAGCTCGACAAGGAGGTCAAGAAAGCGACAGCCAGTAAGAGGCGCACATCCTTGTCTTGGGTAGAGACCGTGAGGAGTTTGAGCTTACAAAAACCAGGTGACAAGGGGGAGGATGATAAGAAGGCCCCAGACGAGAAGAGTGGGCCATCTACAGAGCACTCCAATACCACGCCCATCCCGCTGGAGGGCTCATTGGCACAGCGAGTAGGCTGCACTACCTGCGGCTACTCTGAGGGACTGTCGCTCATTCCCTTCAACTGCATCACTGTGTCGCTCGGACGCAATCGAGCCGGCTACGACATCCACGACCTGCTCGACGAGCACACAGATCTCGAGTACATCGAAGGCGTCGAGTGCTCAAAATGCACCCTGCTGAAGCTCAAGAAGACCATCGCACCACTCGCCGAGGCCAAAGGTCCTGATTCACCCTTTGGCCAGCGTTTGAAGCTGGTCCAGGAAGCCCTGGACGACGAAGACCTCCGGGACACAACCCTGACCAAAACCTTGAACATCCCCAAGAAGAACTGGGTCAAGAGCGAGAAGTCGAAACAGGTCGTTGTCGCGCGGGCACCCAAGTCGCTCGTCCTGCACATCAACCGCAGCATCTTCGATGAGACCACCTTCGCACAGTACAAGAACAACGCAGGCGTGTCGTACCCATCCACACTCGACCTGGGCAAGTGGTGTCTGGGCGCGAAGCCGAGCGGCTCGCAGAAGCCTGACTTGGATCCCAAAACTGAGGAGTGGCCTCGCGACCCCAGAAAGTCTATGCTCGGAGGTGCCGTCGAAGAAGACGCTACACCCTCGCCATTCCAGTACAGGCTGCGAGCTGCCGTTACCCACTTTGGCACGCACGGGTACGGTCACTATGTCTGCTACCGACCGCATGCGAGACCAGTCCCGAAGGCGACGGAAGAAGCCAAGGAAGAAAGCGACGCAGCGGAGGGCATGCATATCAGCAATGAGGACACGGAAGATGCAACAGCAGAGGAGCAGTCGCAAGCGCAAGACGAAGAGGCAAAGGAAGTCAAAGATGAAGAAGCCGAAGCCGAAGCCGACGCCCCGCTTGGTGGCGAGCAATGGTGGCGCTTCAGCGACGACACCGTCTACGCCGTGTCCGAAGACGAAGCCCACCAAGGCAACGTCTTCATGCTCTTCTACGAGCGCATCGACCCCGATGAAGGAAAACCCTCCGCCGCGGCGCCAACTACCCTGCCTATCACCGCTGACGCGCCACTGCCTCCCACCACTCTCACCACGACAACTGAAGCTGTTGAAGAAGCACTTACATCCCCGCTGCCCGCAGAAGACAACGTGGAGGACTTTGAACCACCCGTTGCGATGGGAAAGATCGAGCCCCCAGCTACCCTGGCCTCTATGGAGGAGACGGAAGCGAACAACAGCACAGCAAGCGAGACCAGCGAAGCTGAGCATGAGACGGAGCCCGCACCCACATCGCCCACGGCGCCGCAACTCTCGCCACACACTATGCGCACAGCAGGTGCGTCGGCGGAGACAAGAGGGAGAAACCAGGGGAGTAGGGCGAGTCTGCCGCTTGTGAGCGCGACTTGACATTGTACCAAGCCTTGTGCTGGATCTTATGGCGTTTAGGATGGAAAAGCATCGTTTTGTCTGCATTATTATGGCGTGGGGAGTAGTTTGTCTGGCATTAGCATGGGGAAGGAGAATATATGAGTTTGTCTGACGACTGGGTCATTTGCCGATTTGTCGGAAAGACAATGTTAGTTATCTGTTTAGAACGATAACTAAGATGACTTATAGGTTTACCTTTCTTCATAGCATGGTTATTGGGTGTGTAGGATACGCGTACTACCTACCTCTCCCCTTTGATCCTTCTTTCCTTCCTTCCTTCGAACCCCGCTTCACCTCACATTATCTTCTGCTCTTCCACGTCAGTGACCGCGGCCTTTTCCTTCTCGGCATCGCACCAGGGAACCGCATCACGTGTCCCTTCCATCCTCTGTATACGAGAGCTCGGGCCACACGTCAAAGTCTACGCAAAAGGGGTCCTGTGGTAGTCTTCTGCTTGGACTGAAGATCATATACGGCGACAAGCTGTAAAGCTAGCTGCTGACTACACAAATATGAAGTCTCGCGCAGTAAGCGCCAAGGACAGGCGCAGCTGCACACCGACGCACTCCGTTGTGATGCTGGATACTCTCCTCTCAACGACGACGACCACCACATTAACATCGCAGGCAAAAACAATCGACTTCCGCAGCTAAATGTTCCTTAAGGAACGCACTAAGCGAGAGATCATGCCTTGGCGGAGATTCGGCCAGTGAGATGCCAGAGATCGACGTCATGGCTGCGCCGGAAACGCGCCGGGCTCACTTTGACGGCGGAGCGTCGGTGCATTGACAATGCACGCTACCTGTCGAGCCTTCATCAATTTCCATGTCTATCAGCTATTGTTCTCCTTGCGTCTGCTGTACTTCTGTCCCCGTGGCTCCAGACTGAATTGCCACGCCACATCGCGACATGAAGAGACCAGGACACGATGGACGTCTCCATGGCGAGGATCCGGAGGCTGCCGGATCGAACACAGATGCTGCGGCACGTGAAGATGCGGAGCGCTACCAGCAAGATGCTACAGTAAATTCGGACTCGAAGGAGGATAAGAAGAAGAACAAGAAAGAGCCAGGCAAAATCAAGAAAGCATGGGAGAAACTCGGCCTCGACGCCCCCACGCTGCTGATGATGGGCAAAGCCGCGCTGCCCCCGACCATCGCCTTAGCCATGCTACAGTCTGACAAGGCGGCGCAGAAGTTTACTACGCTGGGCTACCTCGTGGCGATTATCTCCATCCTGGGGTTCTGTATCATGCCGCGCGCAAAGTTCATCCAGACCATGACCATGAACGTGCTGGCGACGTGCGTGGGCGCCGCGCTCGCACTGCTGATGGTTTGGTCCGCTGTCAAGGCGCGCGAGCACACCACCATCCCTGGGGCGCCGCCCCAGCGCTACAATTCTTCACAGTCCGCGGTTCTCGGCGTATGGCTATTCTTCCAGATCTACGTGGTAAACACGCTGAAGGCCAAGTTCCCGCAGCTGGCGTTCCCGGCGATCATCTATTCCATTCAGGTCAATGTTGCGGCGACATCTGGATTTCTGTTCACCACGACCGCGCAGTGTGAAGCGTTCATTCAGCGGCTATTGGAAGCTTTCTTGACTGGATTTGGGATTGCGACAGGTGTGAGCTTGTTCATCTTTCCAGTCACGTGTCGGAAGGTGGTGGTGAAGGAGATGACGGGGTATATTGGACTGTTGAAAGCCGCAATCGGGGCACACAGGGGCTATATACATACGCTGGAGGGATCAGATATGTTCGGTCAGACGTATACCCCTGAGGTGGAAAGCGGAGATGATGCTGACAAGGCTCGAAAGCCAAAAGCAAAGCCGGAAGTCGCGGCGGTGAAGAAGACGATCGGAGCCCTGCAAGAGCTGCACGGGAAGCTCGTTGCTGATCTCGCGTTCGCGAAAAGAGAGGTTGCATATGGCAAGCTAACGCCGGATGACCTCGAGGCTATGTTCAAGCATTTGAGGGCGATCATGATGCCGGTTCTTGGTCTAGGATCTCTGATGGATATCTTTGAACGGGCTGCAGAGGTCAATCACTGGGACGGTGATGACATAACGGAGCACGATCACGAACTGCGAGAGAGGGCCACCAGCGAGTGGAACGACCTCTTCCAATTCTGCCACGAACCCTTCGACAACATAATGCAAGTCATGGATGAGGGCCTAACGCACGTCATGCTGAGGATGGGGTTCATCAAGCCACCCAAGAAGAAGAAGGGTCAAAACCAGGACGACACAGAAGCCAAGGGTGATGTAGTCAGGCCTGGTGACAAGGACTTTGCAGAATACATGCAGAAGCAGGCCGACACGTTCTACAGTGCGAAGGAACCAACCCTGCGTCACTGGATCGAGAGCAAGGGCATCAAGCTCAGCGCCGACTACTTCTCGTGCCCGGACGAATTGGACGAGGAGACTCTCAAACGCCTCCCTAGCATCACGACAAGGAAACGCGATCAGCGCCAGCTCTACATTGTGCTCTACGTCATCTTCTTGCTTAACTCGATCAGCCGCTCCATCCTCGAGTTCGTCAAGTTCGCCGACGAGCACGACCAGGCGACCGCCAAGAACAGAATCATCAACCCTGGTGGCCGGCGGCTGAAGAAGTGGATCAAGAGCATCTTCAAGGCCCAGGATTCGAGCCATGACGACGAAACGACTATTGCTGGCTTCGACCGCAACAACACCACCATTTACATGGGTGAAGCGTACAAGAGTAAGAAGGACCCCGAACATCTACCACCAAAGAACGGATGGGAGAAGTTTGGCGACGTGATTCGCGCGTGTGCACGCTTCTTCCGCTCGTCTGAGTCCTCTTTCGGCTTTCGCGCAGCTTGTGCCACGATGTCCATCGGCATCATCGCGTTCCTGCACGATACACAGACCTTCTTCGTCGAGCAGCGACTCGTCTGGGCCATGATCATGGTCGCCATCTCCATGACGCCCACCGCAGGACAGTCCATCTTCCAGTTCATACTACGCATCGGTGGCACATTCGTCGCCATGTGCGTAGCCTGGCTGATCTGGTATATCCCTGACCAAAAGACGGGGGGTGTTATCCCCCTGCTGTGGTTCTTCGTCGCGCTGGGCTTCTACATCCCGCTCAAACGTATGGATCTCGTCATCGTCGGCATGATCAGTGTCGTCACGGCCACCATGATCATCGGCTATGAGCTGCAGGTCCGCAAGATTGGCGTCCGCGCCGCCACCACCACCGGGCAACCCGCCTACCCCATCTACCAGCTGGGTCCGTACCGACTCGCCACTGTCGTCGGCGGTCTCGCCGTCGCCTTCTTCTGGACCATCTTTCCCTACCCCATCACCGAGCACTCCGCTCTACGGCAGAAGCTCGGCGGCGCGCTGTACCTGAGCGCCAACTTCTACTCCATCATGCACGAGCAGGTCATGGCGCGGATCCGGGGCGATGCCGGCGACGAAGAGGGCGACAAGGCGTCGCCAGGCTTCATGCTGAACAAGGCGCGCAACAAGGTGTTCGCAAAGCAGATGCTCACCCTACAAGCGCTCAAGATGCACTCCGGTTTCGTCAAATTCGAATTCCCCCTCGGCGGCAAGTTCCCCGCCAAAGAGTACGAGAAGATCATCGCCCTCGTCACCAACATCGTAAACTACACTTCCCTGCTAGGCTACTCCTCGCGCGCCTTCTCAGACCCCCTTTCCAGCCCGGAGCACGCGACCAACAAGGCGTCCCCGCACGCGGCTACAGACTCGGCCTTCCCCTTCCAAGCCTCCCCGCAATGGCTCGACGACTTCCGCCGCGTCATCGGCGACGCAAACGTCACGAGCCATGAGATCACAACCCTGCTATCGCTCCTTTCCTCCGCTATCCAGAACGGTCAGCCCCTGCCCCCCTACCTGAAAGTCCCCAGCGCGTACCAGCTGAGCCGCAAGCTGGAGGCCGTGGACTCTGACATCCTGTCTCTGAGACACATCGCGGAACCCGGGTACGCGGCGTTCGCAGTCATGGCCGTGAGTACGCGGTGTATCAGCATGGATGTGGAGAAGTTGCTGAAGTGAGTGCCTGCAATTCCGTTTTAGTGAGGTGACCGTGCTGACTTGTGTGATTAGGGCGGTCAAGAAACTTGTTGGCGAGTTGGATTTCAGCTTCCATGTTGTGAGTACGAATAGTGGAAGTGGGAATTCGTCGGTTGAGACGCTGGTAAAGGACGCAAGTGCGCACAGTGGGAAAAGTGGACGGAGTAAGAGGGAGTAGTAGAGTAGGTGGATGTTGCTATCAGCGGTCAATCAGTTTAATAGGAATAATTTTATACACGCCTTCAGCACACAGCTTTGTGTTTTACAAAAAAGTCACAAAGTCAATACCTAGTAGTGCCTATACCTGTGTTGCTGAGAAATCACTATCGATAAGGAACAAGCTCCACGGAGTCCGCCCCACTGCTCCGCTGCGTCGATGTCATCCTCACAGCTCCTGCGAATGTTATTGCCACTTTCGAATCTCACCCATGATCTTTTTCACAGCTGCAATTAGACGCGCGCCACTACAATCGCTTCGTTTCCCAATTTCAGGAGTATAGTTGTCCCTATCAGATACAGCAAAGCATGAGCTAATGCTTCGCAGCTATCCATCACCCGCGCCATGCATATCCAATCAATTCCCATGTGTATGAGCACCCTGATGGAATCACGTTATTCCGCCACTGACGGATAGATAGGGGAGGGCAGCGGCAACAACTATGCCTATCTCGTTTCAGATGACAAGACGCGTGAGGCTGTTATCATCGACCCAGCGCATCCGAAGGAGTATGGCTTTCGTATCGACCGGAAGTAGAGCTTGTCACTGATATCTTGTGTACAAAGAGTTCTCCCAGTTCTTGACGAGAAGATAAAAGCCGGACTTAAGCTCTCTACAATCATAAACACTCACCAGTAAGCACATTGACTTGTACCGAGGCGCTCGTAACATGTCGATAGTCACCACGACCATGCCGGAGGAAACGAAGAGATTGTGAGAGTTCCCACCCACGTCCATAGAAGGTGCCTCTAATCCTTCCAGCTCAAGCACTACCCGCTCCCCATCGTCGGCGGTCGCGACTGCACAAAGGTCAACAAGACACCTTCGCACAAGGAGACGTTCAATATCGGCTCCATCGAAGTTACCGCTCTCCACACACCATGCCATACACAAGACAGCGTTTGCTTCTACTTCAAAGACGGCGAGGATAAGGCCGTTTTCACGGGAGACACAATGTTCATTGGCGGCTGCGGGCGCTTCTTCGAAGGCACGGCCGAGGAAATGCACAAAGCGCTGAACAAGACGCTCGCCTCGCTGCCGGACGATACGAAAGTATTCCCGGGGCACGAATACACAAAGGGCAACGTTAAATTCGCAAAGACCGTTGCTAAGGACAACGAGGCAGTGAAGAAACTTGACAGCTACTCGCAGGCGAACAAGGAGACGCAGGGCAAGTTTACTATCGGTGATGAGAAGGTCGGTCATTCCTCACTATCACGCCCGGTTCTTTTCTTAACTGAAAAATTGCAGAAACACAACGTCTTCATGCTCTACTCGGACCCAGAGATCCAGAAGGCCGTCGGCCAGACCGAGCCCGTGGAAGTCGTCCGCGCACTGCGCGCGATGAAGGACAAGTCATAGGACGGTCTTGTTCAGATCGGACAATCAATTTCTCATACTCTTTGCCTCGAATGAAGAAACGAACTTGCTCCCTCACAAAACACGCAGTTTCTCCAATCATCTAACAAATCCGTCTCGCAGTGCAAAATGAGGCCTCCGCCTCCACGCCAATCTTCCCCTGCAGCCCAATCCCGATGTTCCGTTATATATCGCAAACCGCCACTTTTCCAAGAATACCAATGAACCTTCGCTTGCCTAGTCGTGGTCAAAAGCAAAACTATATCCGCCACCACCTCAGCACACCCTGTTCCGCCCCTTCTCATCCTCCCCACCCTCCCCCTTCCTAAAATAATAACACCATCTACACAAGACTCTACATCTTCGTGTCCCTCTCCTCATCATGAAAGCAGAAAGGAAAAGAGGCTAAAAACATACAACAGTGGGTATTTGCTAGTAGTTACCTATCACGCCTGCCTAACTACTACTTCGGCCGTATGTTGCTTGAATAGGGCTGAGCGAACGGGAAGTCTCGTCCGGGTCGGTCACCATGAATATCGTCGTTTCTACCGTATCCAGTTACCATGGTACGATGATCGGGCAAGGAAGGCGCGTAATTTAACACAATCTGTGTTTGAAGGATCAGGAGGAAGGGAGAGTTGGAGGTTGGGCATCAGCAATACTCTCTTTTCTAGCCAATCGCACTCAATGCATTGGTTGTCTCACGTCACAAAGCTATGCGGCGTATCAAGTGCCTATTCCATTCTCCACAAAGCTTCGCTCATGATCAACGCGTGCTGGTCGTTGCATATTCTGTGCTTTGCTCATCGCACGCGGCCTAAAAGTCATCCACGAGGCAGCACGAGCTGCCTACCTGACCTTCTACACAGTATATACAGCTGGCTAGACGGGCAGGTCGAGCTCTTCTGCGCAGCCTGTTGGGCACGCGCAAGCCGGGACGGTCCCGCCCGCGCGAGTACTGTGGCGAGCTCCTTCTCTCGCAGCGGCCAGTGTCAGCACCTTTGTTCCGCTCCGCTGTTGAAGCTGCGGGAGACAGCGCCAAAACGTGGGATGTACACCATAGCTTTCAGTGCGCTCCGCAGGTGCAACAACGACAGCAACACTTGTGCTTACATCGTGCAACTTGCCCAAGCGCGGTCGTCATATTTGGCTTGCTTAGCTGCAGCAGGTCGCGGCTGATGGGGAACAAGTCCCGAGAACCGCGGCACAAATCATGCCAGCCGTCAGACTTGTGGACATTGCCACGAATTAGCAAGCCAGAAATGTGAACATACAGGCTTGGCGTAAGCGCTAATGCACGGGAGCGTCTACGTAAGGTGATAGAACCCGCAGCCAATTGAAAAGTTTCGCGTATGGGCACGAGCAACGTACATCAGACTCCATCCGTTCCAGCGCTAGAAGATTGATGCACAAAAAGTGTAGAGACATGGTGAGGCACGGCCCGAGTCTAGTGCTCACTAAGATCGAGCTTTTGTTGCATTTCGGGAAACCCAACAGCTCGTACAGCACCTTCCCGCAGCCACGGAGCCGCCGAGCGGACTACAAGATTGAATTGTGAATCCTGTGTTTTGATTAGTGTATATCACAGGATCAGGATTAGGATTGTGGGACTGTCCCACAAAGTAAGACACTCTATTGGCTATATTTGCTTTTGGCCTGCAGCGATTCCAATCCTTCGAAAGGCTTCGGCGGCTTGTCGGAGGTGGAAAGGTGCCGTACAGCGTAATGAACTTGCATTATGTACTTATTATTGTAGCTGCAACACACAGGATGGTGTATGACCGGGCTATATCGACGTTGGACCAATATTCTGCTGTGAATATTTGAAGAATAGAGTAGTTCTGACTGTAAGAATGCTGTCTAATTTATAACACTCAATATGTAAAGTTACAATAATTATGTTAATCCAGCAACATGAGAAGAGACGCGGTAATCTAAATGACAATCACCTGGACCAGCCCTGAGTGTCAAGCTCTACTGGTGAGTTCACCTGGCCGGAATGCAGTTCGGGAAATACAGGGCGGCCGTAGATCTCCTGAGTAAAACTATGCTGTGCCATGCCAGAAGTCTTGTTCTCAACTCCAAAGGTCGACACTGGTGCTGCTGCTGCCTGAAGCTCGCTTGGACTATCCTTTCTTCGACGCCGATGCAAAAAGACCGTTAGGATCAACGCAGCGATGCCGAGTACGCCAAGCGATGCACCCAGTCCGATACCAACTTTCGCGCCCGTTGACAATCCGTCGTCGGTCGAGCTGTTCGAAACTGACGTGCCTGTCGGAGATGAACGTTCGTCCGAGGGACCTGACGTCGAGAGCCGGGATAAGAAATCTGACGAGGTAGTTGTTGAACTGGCAGAAAGATCTGCTGTAGCTGTTGAGGTTGTGCGTGCAGAAGAATCCGTTGTAGCTGTTGAGGTTGCGCGTGCAACGTTGAATCCTACTACAGCAATTGCACCGACATTGGACGACACAGACAATGTCGTTGTGGCCATCGACCAGTCTGTGGACATCCCCGCAGCAGTGGAGGCGTAGGTCAATACCATGCCCTTGGATACGCTGGAGAGACAGTCACCGTTTACAGAGCCGCTTGTCGCGCGCGGGTTCGAGTAACCTCTGTGGATTGAAGTCAGCCTGGTAAAAGATCCAGAGAGTTCAGTGGCTTACGAGGGACAACACATGATCTGTGTCGTAGAAGTGTCTTTAATGTAGGTCGCGACAGTCGTCCATAGATGTGGACATGTCAGAGGCTGTATGCTTATGGCAGTATGCTCAGCACCTCCAACGCCTAGACGCGCTTGTTCCCACCAAGTAGTCACAGCGGAAGGTGCACACTTGACTGCTGGGTCGATATCAAGCCCGTAGCCCGGATCGAACGCAACCAGGCTGGGTCCATTGAGACGAAATACAGACTCGCAGCCTGATGAAGGTGTGAAGACGGTCGTGAGAGGTATCCAGGAAGTTACTTCGTCGCCATTTGTTTCTGCCGTGACAGACATGATGGGAGATTTTAACGCAAAGCGTTGTGGAAATAGCGCAACGTGGAACTACACAAGTGAGTTGATTGATGGCAAGACACCTAATCAAAGAAGAGCATGAGCAACGCAACGAGGATGTGGGAGATCAAGGCCTTGCCTCTCCGCCCCTATGCAGAACGCCTGGCATACATAGTAGGCGCGCTCGCTTGGAATAGTGATCCTGGCTGCAAGCCGCGTGCAGGGATATCACATTTAAGCGCTGAGCATGCAATACCCTAGTCTCTGTTTGTTGCTTCGGTTAATCACAACACTTGGCGCCGTTATAAGACAGGTTCCCGTCAACATAACCCACTTTGTTCTACATCCACAACATGACCAAATCCGTACGCAGTCGCAAAAATGGCACAAGTCGTGTAGATACCAAACACGCGACTAGCTCTGTGGGCTCCACATCTTCTGGTGCGCCGTCAACCCGCAAAACTCTATCGTTTGTAGGGGCCATTCTATTTGGTGCTTCATTTGTGTTCTGGCTTTTTGGTAACATCAAGCTATCAGAAGTGAAGTGGAAGTCGCCATCCCCTCCTGAAGAAGAATGGCAAGAGAGAAGAGAACAAGTCAGAGATGCTTTTATCAGCAGCTGGGATGCCTACACCAAATATGCTTGGGGTGAGTTGGTATTGCAATCTTGCTCTAAAGTTGTACCGGAAACTAATTTGCACCATCAGGTCACGACCGCTTTCACCCAATCTCCAAGAGAGGCTCGCAGATGAGTCCCAAAGGTCTGGGATGGATCATTGTTGATAGCCTTGATACGATGATGATCATGAACCTTACGTCCCAATTGTCCGAAGCTAGAGTTTGGCTACAACGAAAGCTTGACTACGAACAGGACCAGGACGTGAACACCTTCGAGACTACCATTCGCATGCTCGGCGGTCTGTTATCTGCACACTATCTGTCCCAAATCCTTCCTGGCGTATCGTCGAGAAGAGATCCAGTCTATTTAAACAAAGCTGTGGACCTGGCTGATCGGCTCCTTGGCGCTTACGATTCACCTTCTGGAATCCCTTACGCAAGCATCCATCTGTCAACGCGCAAGGGCATCGTGTCGCATACTAACGGAGGAGCCTCATCCACTGCGGAAGCCACAACCTTGCAGCTGGAAATGAAGTATCTGTCGAATATTACTGGAAATGGCATATATTGGCGCAAAGCTGAGAAGGTCATGGAGGTTATTGATGGCATCGGTGCGCCCGAGGGTCTTGTCCCCATCTTCATATCGCCTCAATCAGGCAGATTTACGAGTAGGGAGATTCGTCTTGGGAGTCGAGGTGATTCGTACTATGGTGACTTGCCCCCCCTCCTCCCAGTTCTTACATGTGTTTTGAGAACTAATGATTGCAGAATATCTCATCAAGCAGTATCTGCAAACCTCGGAACCGATTTACCTTGAAATGTGGGAAGAAGCCATGGAAGGAATTCAGAAGCATCTGATCATCCCTACGCAACACGCGAAGCTCAGGATCGTTGCCGAATTACCGAACGGAGTTGGTGGCGCATTGTCCCCCAAGATGGACCATCTTGTCTGTTTCCTTCCTGGCTCTATTGCGCTCGGTGCTACCGATGGCTTAACAGAAGCCGAGGCGCGGCGTCTGCCTAGTTGGAATAAGGAAAAAGACCAACAGATGGAGCTTGCGAGAGAGCTAACGAAAACGTGTTGGGGCATGTATAAAGTCACAAAGACTGGTATCGCGCCCGAAATCGTTTGGTTTGCTGCTGATGAGCAAATGTTACGCTCAACGAGCGACAGGCCTTCCTCGTCAGCTCGCAGTTCTGATTCGGAGGCTAGTTGGGGGAAGGACTACAACATCAAACCGCTTGATGCGCATAACTTACAACGTCCCGAGACAGTCGAAAGTCTGTTTTTAATGTGGCGAATTACCAAGGACCCCATCTATCGGGAATGGGGATGGGCAATCTTCCAGGCATTCATGCAGTACTCCACTGTTGAATTTGGAGAAGGGTTTTCGTCTCTCAACGACGTGAATTCAATTCCACCTCCTCGACGTGACGACATGGAGAGTTTCTGGCTCGTAAGTAAATTCTCCGTTACAATAGATACTGTTAAACTAATTTTGCTGTCAAGGCCGAAACCCTCAAGTATCTTTACCTATTGTTCTCCCCAGATGAACTTCTCCCGCTCACTGAAGTCGTGTTCAATACCGAAGCTCACGTTTTCCCAAGAATGGGTAAAGGGAAATTCGAAACTGGCTGGGAACGCAGCCGCTGAATTAACTGCCATCTGTCGTTCAGAAAACTCGTCGACAATACACTTTACCGAGCTGCTACCAAGCAGTTGCTAGATACTGATAATGCACGCATTATCGATACCGGCACATGCAGCCTGCTTCACACGTCTTAGTGAATACTTCGGGATGTTGTCCATAGCCACTACAGGTATAGGCAAAAATTCAAATCAGAATTACATCAAATAAATACTAGCATCGATCGTATTCTCCAAAAAGCGCATGAGCTACCTCAAAAGGTTCCGGATATAGCAGGGTCCGCCGCCATTTACGCACAAGGTCAATAAAATCCCAGGATTTTACAAAAGCTGACCCACAACTGCCCAAAACCGCACTACCCTTCACAGGAGGCAAGTCGCGTAAGAGAACTTATTTCCAACATCCTATGGTCGTATGCGGAAGGAGCCTTCCAAAAATTGAAGTCAATGTTCTATGCATCTTAGTCGCCTCATCTAACAACCCTCTAGACAAAAGCACTCCAACACAGCAGTACTCTCCTACTCTCCTACCCTCGATCCATCGAACCGCTAACTCTTACCTCCCGCCGCAGCCATCAATACTAGCTACCACTCAAACCACTTGATACCCTCTCTAACCACAGGGCCGAGCCGCCATCAACGTCCGTTTCCCCGCCTAACAAATTATTAAACACCTCCAAAGAAACCAGCTCAACCCAACCCCCTGCTCGCAAAACTCCCCGCGCTGCTGAGTCACATACACGACCACCATAAGTAGGCAGACCTATGCACCTCCTCCCACACCCCCCCTCCACCCACCACCCACTCACGCCTCCACATACCCTCGCACCCACACAACTACACCCGCCACAACCCCCCAGCCCACAAACACCAACCATCGCCCCCACCCCACCCCCTCCACCCTCCAACCCTACCCCCTCCACCCCCCACCCTGCCACCCCCACCCCCCCTCCCCGCCCCAAAAAAAAGGAATTCCCAAAAACATTCAACACACAGCATCCCCACCTCAACCACACTCCCAACCAGACCCCCGACATCCCCTCAGCTCAGCTATCCCATTCCCATCGCCACCCCTAACCCCGCAGTTCCAGAGTGAATTTCCCACCACCCACGATCAATCAACCAAAACACAACAGAACACAACATAACACTATATATACCATACATGGCCTCTCCTAGAGACATCACCTTAACCCCCCTGCGCAAAAACCCACAGAGGAGCAACACGTATCAAAAAAGCCCCCATGTGGGATCCGTTTCCCATGCCATCATCTCGAATTCCCGCGGTGAGAGTGAGATGAGACTGGGAGCTGTCATGGGTCTGTACTGCGTTTGCATTTCCGTGCCGCGCCGCGCTTGCTACGTGTACCTCATGAGAGCCTCTGAGAGATGTTGTGCTGCGCGATGAAGGGGAACGGAGCGCGAGCGCAAGCGCAAGGCAGATTGGGTCCAGTGTGTGGGGACGGTGCAAAGGCGCGGTGGTGCAAGTACAATGGCAATGCATGCGTCTCGTGTAGATGTGTCGTATATATATATATATATGTGCGCCATCTAAGACGCCTCAGCGTCCACAACCATCTCCGCATCCGTGCTCATCCCGCTCAGCTGCGTTCCCCCAACACTCTCGCTCAGCTGCGTCCCCGTCAGGCTTGCTGTTACGCTCCCCTCCCCTTCTTCCCCCTCCCCCTTATACCCCATCCCCGCCCAACTTTGCCCTGCAGTCCGCATGACCATCTCGAAACTCAAATCCCTGTGGAACCACCTCTCGCGCCTCTTAGCAGCGCGCTCTCCCCCCTCCATCGCCGTACGACTCGCTTTGGTCGTGCGGCCCCTCTTCGCCCTTCCTCCCTCACTTAATAAATTACCCAGCCGGATGCGCTGCGACTCAAGCACCTGCTCGTGCGCGACGATGCTGCGCACGTACGGGGCGATGTCCAGGGTGACGAGCGGAAACGCGCGGTCTAGCGATGAGGCGAGCAGGTTGTACGAAGTGCGGTGGTCGATGGCGTCGGTGGGGTAGGCGTTGAATGCCGAGGGGGGCGTGGCGAGGACATCGAGAGCGGCGGAAAAGACGGAGCGCTGGAGGGGTTCTGGGACAGAGCTGGCTGTTTGATTCAGGATGAGGGAAGTGTAGGTGTCCTCGAGGTCGGAGGAACGAGGTAGAGCTGGCTGATGGTGCGCACTGAGCCTGGGAAAGGCGCGGGCGGCCAGGATGTGTGTTGCTGTGGTGAGCGAGGTGTCGGTGTTGAGGTAGTCTGTACGAGGATCTACCTGCAGTACGGGTCTGTCGATAGTGTAGCTTAGCCGTTCTTTTGGATTCATGGGCGGGAGCGTGGAGTCCATGGGTTGGTCGTGCATATTCTCGTACGAGGGTAGGTCGATGCGAGAATAGATGTCCACGGCACTGAGAGCGTCAGAGAAGCTAACCAAGCAGTCAAGTTCGTCGAGATTCGAAGTCCGGTCAGTTGTGTTGCAGTCTGTCGTGTTGTTGCCAAGCTTATTGAAAGCATAGAGGTCCGTTGGACTGATATTCCAATCATTCCAGACCTCCGCCAGAAGCTCTGTTTCCTTATCGAAAATGGCGTTGCTCTGGCTCTCGAACACACTGTGCGAGAGCCACCCCATGCCAGACTGGTAAGTGTCCTCGCTAGCCACTCTGAGCAGCCGGCCATTGGCATCAACATCTCGACCAGGCGGCCAGCGCTGATACATCCACTCGAGCCCACCCTTCTTGTCTCCCACCGACATCTGACACCAGAAGTTGAGCTCTGTGATACTGGCTCGAAGATCATGGTTTTTCGAGACGTAAAGATCTTCGATTGCTTGACGCTGAATAATGTGCCCCTCTCTGCCCGTCATTGCAACCATATAGTCGGTCGCAAGGTCCACAGGTGGAGGGGCAAGCCGCAACACAGCAGCCATTGGCAGTGCTTGGGTGGGTATGTGCAGCTCGTCGTTACAAGTGATGACAATTGGTCGCTTGGACTGTGAGGCAAGCTTGATAATTTGCGCCCAAAAGTTCTGATCTTCATCGAACAGAATGTCGGCTTCTTCAATTAAGATCAGCGACTGCTTCTGTGACTTGCGCGAGGCGCCCGCGATGGGTAGCATCGCCTGAGCGGCGGGTATCGTCCTGGTCTTCGCGGGCGACTTGACCACAAGCTGAGCTTTCGGCTTAGGCTCAGGCTTAGGTTTCGAAGGCTTCGCTATGAAGAACGAAGTCATTGTGCCCTGCCTTCCGCTATCGAGATCTTTCTGGAACGCATTGTCTCGCTCGTTGTCTGTATCGTTGTCCACCACGGCGATGGCGGGCTTTGGCTTGGATGGAATGTCGCTTCGCTGGTGGTTTACCAAGTGGTTGGCAGTCATATCGCCAACTTTGTCTTGGATATCCTTGCCAGAGCGACGAACGCCTGAGTGAAGCTCAAAGACCTCGAAGTCAAGCTCTTTAGCTACAGCGTATACTGTCGCGCTCTTTCCACATCCGTGAGGCCCGCTCAGGAGGACTACGTTCTTATTCCTTGTCCATCGTGGCAGTCTGAGGGACGGTGGATGGCGCGAAGCTAGATCATGGTTAGGGTCGGCTTCGACCATTTCTTCGTCTTCGTCCTCGTCCGAAAATACAATGAAGTCGTCTGCTGCGGTCTTTCGCTTCTTCTTGGCCGGCTTCTTAGCGTCTGTCGGTGCAGCACCCTTTGCAGGATTTTGAGCAGCACCGACAGCCATGACTGTCAAGCTCTTCAACCAATCTTGAAGTATGCTGGCCTCTCTCCCAGGTTGCAAAACATGATCCGCCCGCACTGGCCTGTACTTCTGTGCCCACGCCTGAGTTTCGCACTTCCCTTCATCGAACGGAGTAAGTGTATGTTCGATATCATCGAACAGCGTCGTGATGGCTGGATGCGTTTTGGCATAGAGCCGCTGTGCCAAAGTTTCGATTGGTGCTCGAATATGGGCACGCACTTTGTTCTGAATATCGATGCCTGTGGTCAGCAAACGTGCTGGTAGACGCACGTCTTCGCAGAGAGTCGATGTCTGATGGCCAGCGCCTGGATGTGTTTTTGGATCATTTAACAGATCATGCGTCAACCTTGTGATAAGTTCCTCCTCCAGGGATAAAGCGTGCACGTTGTGTTTGAGCTTCGCAGGCCTCAATGGCAGGCTTGAGATTGTGGCTCGTGGTGAGTATTCCGCTGCTGCGAGGCCCGAGTCCGGATTGCGAACATGGGCGGTCTCTTTCGAAGGCCACGAGGGTTCGTGCAGCCCAGATTGTTTGGCGGACTGATTGCTCCTGTAGGATGTGCCAAATGCAGGCATGTCGTTGTCGTCGTCATCCTGCTCCTTTCTTCTCTCGGCTCTCAACTTCCCGGGCGTGCAGGCGCTCTTCTTAGGGGCCACAAGTCGAGGGTCAGTCTCCGACTGTGTATGCTTCTCCGTCGTCTTCTGTCCAGCCTTGCCTGTGAAGAACGGATGGGCTGGTTTGGGAGGTCCAGCAGGCTTTGGCGGGACGATTGATACGTGTTTCTCCACGTTTTTGCTGCCATTCAGGATGGCGTCGATCTTTTCCCCTAGTGCTAGACGTGATGGCTTGTCAGAGCCATATTTGATGACGGTTATAGTTGAGGATAGATTCTTAACCTTGGCAGCTTTCCGTGGACGACCCCTTCTCTTGGGCGTTGTTGATATTGGTGGATCAGGCTTCTTGGGTGGACTCGAGACAAGCTTCCCCGACTTGGTGATCTTGATCTGCTTCTTCGGAGTGACTTGCGCGGTTGCGGTATCGGCAGTTTGTTGTACATTGCCGTCATTGGTGGCTTGTGTGATGTCTTCGCCAGCGTTAGGCGGCGTGACGGAGCGCGACTGGGCGTGTGCTGCATGCGGGGGCGAAGACTCTGGCACCGCCTCTTCGACCGTATCTACCTTGATTGGCGGCGACGACTTGATAGAATTGCCCTTCGGTGTGTTTCTGACAAGTGTATCCACCATGACTTGGTCAATGACCTCCTGTGTGCCTGCAAGCCCTGCCTCGGTCTGCAACTGTTCGAACAAGTCCGGTGGTGGATCTGTTACACTTTCTCCTACGGTAGTGAAGGCAGTTGCAGGATTCGGTGGTATCGTTTTCCTCCGTTTCCTTCGAGCCAGGTTCAAGTCTTCTACCAATGTCGGTTCGTCTGCCTCGGCGTCATTGTTGGCTTGGTTGGAAGGCAAAGCTGAGCGGCGAGCGAAGCTATCTAGTGAAGGCTGGTTTTTGGCGACTTTTCTTGTGCGCTTCTTTCGCGGCTTGTTGGTGGCTTTCGGGCTGCAGGTGGTGTCCTGCACGCCGTAGTCATCGTCGTCGTTGGGTTCATCATTGTTTGTGTCGGCGTTGTCTATAAGTGGCTCTATGTCCTGCGTCTCTGCACATGTGTTAGTAAACAACTATTATGCGAAGCAGTCAACGCACTCGGGGGTTTGGTAAAGAATGGATGCACGTTCTTGGATTCCTCACGATGCATGGCCGGAAGCACAGCAGTGAGAGCCATTGATCTCAGCTGCAATCACGGCGACATGGTTTCTTGCAGTGTACGGACGGACGAATTAATGACTGGAGCTTGGAAAAGCAGTCGGACAGGTGCAGAGCGAGTGGCGGAGTGGGAGTGTGAGTGTGAGTGTGAGGCGTGAGGCGTGATGCGATGGCCGCACTTCGCAGACGCGACTGGCGACATGGATGATGCACACGCGACGCGCCTGCTCCTGCTAAAGCTGTGGCTGCTAAAGTGGCCCACTCCCATTCCGCTGTGGCGCCGGCCGAAAGCCGCAAAGCGGTCAGCCACAGTTGAGCCACGACCCACTTTTACTTTTCTCTCGAAAGTTGCAGGGCCGACCAGCACCAGCACCAGCACAGCGCCTGCCGCAGTCTTCATTTTATTGACAGCCACAATGTCGTCCGACAAGGAGATTGGCGCGCCCTTCACCTTGGCCTCGCTGTCCAAGCCTGTAGGATCCACCAATGGGCGCATCCACGCCACTGGAGTGTGCAGCATCAGCGGCATCAAGAAGAGGAAGCGCACAGAAATTGTCGTTGGCGTTGAGGGCGAGTGCATAAGCATTTACAGCGTACGACGAAGCCCCACACACACTCACGAGCTGCTGTCTGACCCCCTTCTAGCTGCAAAACCCGCAACTCGTCACGTCGTATGCGCTCCCGCCCAGCGCTTCCTTCACAGCCGCGCCGTACTCGACCTACCGCAAGGGCTCCTCCAAGACGCCCGCCCAGCGCTTCACCTACGCCTCCGTCACCGAGTCCACCGCCGGCGCCAAGTCGCAGCTTGTCTGCTTCCACGAGACCATTCTCGGCGACAACGCAGAAACTGCAAAGACCTCGTACACGCCCTCCAACGGCTCGCACGTCTCAACCATCGAGTCGCTGCCCGTCGCAGGAGGTAGCCCAACTCACGATATGCTCGCCACTTTCGAGAACGGCGACGTTGTCTGCTTGTCGGCAGACCTCTCAGCCGTTCGTTGGACCGCCAACTTGCGGGCAGCAGGCTCGCAGAAGGACAGCGCATTCAGCATCGAGAACGTCACATTGTCGACCGCCCGCAATGTTTCGCGAGGCCTCCTGCGCAACAGAGAAGACATTGCAGCCCTACTGAACCCTGATGCTACCGAAGCTGCCGACCTGCTGGAGCTTACCCAGATTCTATGCGCCATTGGGCAGACAGCAAACGGTACCCGAATCCTGCAGCTTTTGCAGGTGCAGCCTCGTAATTCCGACCTGCCCTCGACTCAGCTTCAACCCCTCAAGCACCTGCTTTCCATCAGCTTGCCCAAGCCTTCGAGCATACTGCTCCGCACAGACTCGACCGCCACCTACTCACTCCACGCCACTAGCGGTTCCCTCCACATCCTGCTGGACGGCGGTATCATATCCTATGATCTGTCCGGAACAGTGCCTAGGATCAACTCTGAGCTCCTGCTCAACGAAGCCAAGATGGACTCCTTTGTACGCATCTCCCAGGATATTGTATTCGCAACAGCTTCGGGCTCATGCCGTGCTTTCGATGTCAAATACAACTCTCTACAGGCCTACCTGTCGCTGGAGACCACATCCTCATCAGACGATGCAGCTTCCAAGAAGCGGAAACACGCCCAGCCGGATACCGAGACAGCAGCGACACCTCAGTTGGTAGCTTACTATGCTGAGCTTGGCCTTGTCGTGGCCGTACGCGAAGACGAGCTCCTTGGCATGCAATACGCGGGTACCAACGCACGAAAGCGCGTCAAGACTGAGGGCACACTGCTTATTGATGCACTGGGCAAGGGTGTCGCCAAGCCAAAGGCTGGTGCCGAATCCGCCAAATGGCTGGACAGGAAAGAGAAGCTCGATCGTTATGCTTCGAAGAGCAAGATCGCGAAGTTCGAGGGCGTTCTCGCGTCGTGTCTCGGTATCCCGTTGGAGAAGAGGACAGAGACGGAGATCAAGCAGGACAACGAGGTTCAAGGCGGACCTTTGACCAACGGTGTAGGCCCGAGTATACCCAAGGAGGACGCCATGGCTATTGGCAAGGCCGCCGACGAGGATGCGTGTGAGGATCAACTGAGGAAATGGAATATCCCTGCGGCTATCCCAGAGTCTCAACGACAATTGCACCGCCAGCACGCCCTGTACGCCCTCAGCAAGATCTTCAAGTTCGAAGGCAACACACTAAAGGTTGCCTTCTTCCCGCCAAACGTGTTCCAGTGGCTGCTACAGATTGGCCATCTGACCAAAGAGTCGATCCGCCGTGCACTCCTTGACGAAACAACAGAATCCGCTCACATGGTTCCTAAGATCAACGACGGAGATATCGCGAAAGCTATTGTAGTATTTGACCCCGAGCTCCACCTCTTGTCCGCCGTCCTCAACCACAAGCACTTCCTCCCTATCGGCGAAGTCGTCGAAGCCGTTCGCCTCCTGACCCAAAGCCTCGACGACAAGCCCGCAACCGCCGAGGACACCCCCAAGCTGCTCCTCACCAATGGCGCCGCCCCCACAGAGACCGACATGGACGTCGACGCCGAGCTCGACACGGCCACAACCGAAGTCGATCACGCGCTCACCGTCCTGGACGACGGCGTCTCCATTCGCAGCAATACTCTGCGCCCCGCCCTCACCCGCCTGCACACCTTCCCCGCGCCCCTCATCAGCGCCACGCTGCGCGCCATCCTGCCGCGCCGTGACCTCGAGAGCCTGATCCGCCTGCTGCACTCCGAGCTGAAGAACGGCGGCTGGTCGAGCCAGTACGACTTCGTCGACCCGGAAGCCACAACCGACGACTCCCCCGACGACCACGCCGTCACCATCATTGCCTCCCTTTTGTCCAGCGTGCTCGACGCCATTGGCGCAGGCGCCTGGCTCGCAGCCGTAGGCACGCCCAGCGCCGCCGACGACGCGGGCAAGGACATCATTGACTCGCTGCACGCCGACTGCTCCGAGGCACTCAACGGCTTCTGGGAGGCGCGCTACATGCGCGGCTTGCTCGGCGAGTTCCTGCGCTACGCCGCCAACCTGCCCAAATCCGCGAAGCCGTCCAGCAAGGCGTTGGAGAACCAAGGCAAGCCGTTCGCCCTCGAGGTACAGAAGGACGGCGAAGACCTCCCCATGCTGCCGCTGGGTGGCCGGGGCGATATGGGCGTCGAGAGGACGAAGCAGGGCAAGGGTGGGAGAAAGGAGGAGAGGAGCAAGCGTGAGATCGGTATGCTCATCTCCAAGAAGGTGCCCAAGTATAGCTTCGAGAGGGTTGTGGTTTAGATTGGGGGGTTTGAGGTAGAGGTGTTGGAAATGCAAGTTTAGATGCAACTCGCGATTGGAGTGTCTGAATACGTTTGTTTGCGGGGGGGGGGGGGGTTAGCAAGTAGGATGGAAAAATATCCATGTCGCTCTTCCTAAGGCAAAAGTAAAGCGAAGCGGCCAAATGCTAATGCTTGCATCTTGCTGACTGGCATTGCACCGTGGGACTTTGCATGTCGTTTCTTTGCTGCATCTGTCCTGGTTTCTACTCAACATGCATGCACACACTTCATTTTGGCGCGGTGAGCACGTGTTCTGCGAGGGGCGTTAGGGTTAGGGTTAGGGTCAGAACCCTCGGCGGCGGAGGGGGAGTGAAAGTCGAGAGATGGTCGTACGACCCCATTTGAGATCGTCAATATTGTAAAGCTTGAAAAACGAACTATATGATTAAACTATGCGGTGGATCACACTGGAATGTGAGCAGCCCAACACCAAACACCGACCTTGCTATGCCCTCGTCATGATCTCGTCACTACATACAAAACATCGCTATTACAAAAGCGCCTTAAGTCGCTGCTGCACTGGCTTCTCTGATGGACCGTCATCGTGCAGACGGCGATGCTGCGGGTCATGCAATGGATCCGATACTACCGTGGCCTTGATCTTGCGGCTGAAGTACTCGATCTCGATAGTTTCGCCGTCATTGACATCCTTTGGTAGCCAGGCGAATACAATGGGCTTTCGAACAGAGTACCCAAACGCTGCGTTGGTCACGTAGCCAGCTACTTTCCCATCGCGGAAGACTGGCTCCTTCCCAAGCACCATGGACCGCCCGTCATCCACAGTCAAGCATCTTAGCCGTTTTGTAGGCGTGCGACGCGAGGCTGCTTCAAGTGCGGACTTGCCGACGTAATCCGCCTTCTTGTCTCTCTGGATGGCGTATGTGATGCCGGCTTCGTAGGGGTTGTATTCCGAGGAGAAGTCTGAGCCAGCGAACCTGATCCCCTTCTCCAGCCTCAGACCGTTGAAGGCGGCTCGCCCAGCAGCGACAAGCCCGTGAGGCTGGCCTGCTTGCCATAAGAGATCCCACAAACGCTGACCGAACTCTGGTGTTGTTTGGATTTCCCAGCCGTGCTCGCCGACAAAGGATTTGCGGAAGAGCGTCACGGGAATGCCACCCATCCCTTGTTTCCGCACACTCATGTAGGGCAGACTTTTGTTGGAGAAGTCGTCCGGGCTGATGTCTCGAACGACATCGCGCGCTCGTGGGCCCATGAGAGCAAGACAACACGTGCTCCCTGTTACATCACGCACCTGCACCCACCGAGCAGGGTCCAGCTTCGATTGGTGACGAGCTTCGCGCACAAGGTAGGCAAGATCGGTGGCTGTGTTGGCGCCGACCTGGAAGAAGTCTTCTTCAAGTCTCGAGACGAAGAGGTCGCTCAAGACGCCGCCGTGCTGGTTGAGGAGTAAGGTGTGGGTGATGGCTCCCGGCGCCCGGGTGATATCGCTGGTGGTGAGGCGCTGCAGCAAGTCGACTGCCGCCGGTCCAAATACCTCGAAGCGGTGGAAGGTTGTCATGTCGTACATGGCAACTGCGTTCCTCGTCTTCCACGCCTCCGCTGCAGCAATGGGCGAGTAGAACCTTGATGACCACGCATCGCGGTCGACGGGCTTCCACTCCTCGGGCAGCGACTTGACTAGTTCAGCATTCGCCTCGTACCAATGCGGACGTTCCCAACCTCCAACTTCGAGGAAGAAGGCACCAAGCTCGTGTTGTCTGGCATTGAAAGGACTGACCCGCAGATTACGCGGGTTGATCTTCGGCTCAAGCGGGTGGAGGATATCGTAAATCTCCACGAAGTTCTGCTGTGAAGTCTCGCTAACGTATTCCGGGCTGAGCTGAATTTCCTCGAAGCGTGTAATTTCCAGCTCAGAAATGTCGATCTTGGAGCGGCCTTCTGTCAGCACTTCGGCCACCGCTCGAGCCACACCAGCAGAGTGTGTTACCCACACAGCCTCTGCTACCCAGAAGTTGTCAAGATTGGGTGCTTGACCTACGACTGACCCACCGTCTGGTGTGAAGGAGAATATGCCGTTGAATCCGTCCGCAATCTCTGTTTCCCGGAGAGCCGGAAAGAGCTCCTGCGAAGCCTTCCAGGCTGGTGCGAAGTCTTCGGATGTGAAATCAAGCCGCGATGGCATGTGCTTTTCGTCGACCTTCTCCGGTGTAACGCCAAGATCCGCCGCATTGACTGGCATAGGTCGATGCCCATAGTATCCGATACCCATTTGCTCTCCATGCTCTCGATAGTATAGGTCCTGGTCTTGGTAGCGGAGGATAGGATACTCGGCGTTCATCGCGTTGATCTTGCTGTTGACTTCGCGGTTCTTGAGGCTAGGGACCGCTGTCGTCTTGACGTATTGGTGGCCGAGTGGAAGAAGGGGAACCTTCAATCCGATCATCTTACCAACCTCCACACCCCAGAAGCCCGCGCAAGATACGACAATGTCTGCGGGCACGCTGCCTTTGTTCGTGGTGACACCGGTCACATGGCCGCTGGCTTGTTCGATGCCAGTGACTAATGTGTGCTCGAGATATTTGACGCCGGCGTTTCTTGTACTCTCGATGAGTATCTGTGTCGCGCGGGCAGCTAGGGCCAGACCGTCACTCGGGATATGGAGACCACCCAAGACAATGCTCTCGTTCAAACCGGGGTACTTCTGGTGACACTCCCTCGCACTGATAAGGTTGGCCTCGATGCCCCACGACTGTGCATATCCGTGCTTGCGCTTGAGCTCTTCCATCCGCTCTTGTGTGGTCGCGATCTCGAGACCGCCTAGTTGGTTGAAACAGCTCTGGCCATCTTTTTCCAGTGCCAGAAATTTCTCAACTGTGTATTTGGCAAATAGTGTCATCGTCTTCGAAGGGTTCGTTTGAAAGACAAGTCCTGGCGCATGTGATGTCGAGCCTCCAGGCATGCTCAAAGGTCCTTGCTCGATGACGGTGATGTTGCTCCATCCTCTCGAGACAAGCTCGTCAGCAAGGTTTGTGCCGACGATGCCAGCGCCGATTATGACAACACGCTGAGAAGTCGACATTGTGAGAAGGGACGATTGGGAATAATTGATCACACACTCCAGCAAGCGGGCAGCTTCTTAAGGAACTCCAATTCGGATACCATCCGCCGCACTTCGCATCTTAGATGCCGGATCTAAGCGCGGATAAGACTACCAGTGCTCCATGCTGTCTTAAGCTTTCCTATGGTGGCATGTAATCGCAGTGCTGTAGGCTATAAGTTTATCACCCCGCATACAGTCATTACGACAGTGGTGGGGCAGCATTCCAAGCGTAGATGTAGGGTCCTGATTGCCAAATCGAGCCTAGCCGGAGACGTTCGCGAAATAGTTCTGGAAACGCTTCTTAACTCGCAACGACCCCGCCTCGCGTGTGCGCTCCTGATTCCTCCCTCCACACCTTTTGTTTGCCGTTCGAAATCCAAGCAAGCATTCAACATTGAGCTTCCTTGATCGGTCAGTATGTGCTGCGTAATACAACCCCTCCATAGTAACCACCCCCCTTGTCCGGCTCTTTACAAAGACACCAACAATGGACAATGTAATCGACCTTGGCTGCAATAAGGCATGTACATGCATGCGTCAGTCTGACATTTGTCCAATCGACACAGTCTCTCAGCGGGTTCCCAAGCGTCCCTCGTGTGCGAAAGTGTCTGCTGCAATTCACGCCATCGAGGCGTCCCTCTGCAACAAATCCTTGCGAAAAACCGCCCAAAAGCACCAAAAACACCCAGAGCACCTACTCGCGGACCTGCCACCATGTTAAGATGCTCAGCAACTGCGTTTATTGTGTCAATTACCCGATCCCATTGATGCTACCACGCTCTATTCGACAAAACCCCTTATCGGACTCTAGCACTGGAGGCATTCTTCAGTGATACGATCGGCGAGATTGTTAAGTTCAAATCAAGTCGCCACGTCCTTGACACCCAATTTCGACCTCAGAAAAGCGCTTACTGGGGTACATTGGATTCGGAGTACTTTCTGCGAGCTCGGCTCGCGTTGTGCGTCGATCCTACAGGTTTAGCCTGCTCGCTCGTTCCTGCTTTCCTTGACGAGACACTACATTTACTCCGATTACTCCGAGGAGCACCAGTGTTTGGTGCGGAGTCGAAGCGTGCGGTGAAGCGCATGATCATCATTTTGTCAATTCTTTCTAGAACGGACAACGCGATAGCGCTGGCGCAAACGACACACTGTGCTATTACGCAACAGTTCTGGCAAAAGAGCTGCTGCGTTGTCACATCAAACCCAGGTCTATCAGTCCAGACTCTGCCTCAAGTCACTGACTCTTCCGAGAACGAATGCGGCTCCGCTGCGGTTCCGCTCGATAGTAAGTATCTAGTCAGTGAGCTATATCGCGGTCCGCAGTCTTTGTCGATCGAAGCTACCTCGACAAGACTTGATAACAGAGATAGACGTTGCAGAATTCGACCGCAATTGTTCCGTGGCGGTTGTGGCTGATAAGCTGGGGCAAGCTTTATGGTTCCGTCTTTCCAAATTCGGACATCAGATCCATGATGGGCGATGACTTCAGGTCCGTGCCAACAGGAGGGGCAATCAGCCAGACCAGTCTCGCTTTTTATCACAGTGACCGTTGCATTAGTTCGGGCGAGTTGGGCTATTTCCAACCATTGACCATGCCGGACCCCGGACTTGGTGTCCATCCCCTATGTGATTCGACAGCTTTGATCACGATGGCAGATCCGACGGTCGCAGATAACCCCAGGATAGACCAAGAAGACGTGGCGCATGACGGCTGGTTGCAATCCGATTACGTCCACGCTACCCACTGGCCAGCCGTCCACACAGTGAATGGATTGAACTTCCCCATATGGGGTAGGGAACTCGTTTACTCGATAAGGGTGGGGGGTAGTCATCGCTTTGTACATCATATATCACTACTTCAGCTGCCATAATACGGAAGAGCATCATTTCCAATGTCATCTCTGCAGAACACGGCATCCCTCAGCTTAACATCAGTAGTACATACTATCAAGTTTACACTCGCCTACATCTACTTCACCATGGTCGGATCCCTCCTAAGCTACATTGGGTTGGGTGGTGCCAAGTCACCATCGCCTCCACCAGAGAATGGCGCCGTCCGTGCCCTGCCAGGCAACTGGTACACATCAGAGGAGATGTATCAGCTAGAAAGACGGTCCATCTTCTCCCGCCGCTGGCTCATCATCACACACAAGTCCCGTCTCCAGAAGCCTGGAGACTGGCTCCGCTACAACTGTGCCAACTACGACTTTGTCGTCTCTAAGGACCGTAACGGCGAGATCCACGCCTTCCACAACGTCTGCAGGCACCGCGCCTACCCTGTCGTCGAGCAAGAAGAGGGCAACTCTAAGATCCTCTCATGCAAGTACCACGGGTGGTCGTACGGCCTGAACGGTAAGCTCGCAAAGGCGCCAGGCTACCAAGACCTTGATGGCTTCGACAAGTCCAAGAACGGTCTCTTCCCCATCCACACCCATATTGACCCCAACGGCTTCGTCTACGTCAACATGGACTCCAACAAGGTACCAGAGGTCTCATGGGACGAGCAGTTCGAAGGCACCGACCAGCAAGAGCGCTTCAAGCAGTTCGACTTTGACGACTTCGACTTCGACCACTCTTACACCATGGATGGCAACTTCAACTGGAAGATCCTCGCCGACAACTTCAACGAGTGCTACCACTGTAAGACCACGCACCCAGATCTCCCCGCCATCGCCAACCTCGAGACATACGATGTCCAGTGCAAAGCCGACCACATCGACCACGACCCCAAAAGCAACCCCGACCAGGTCCAGCAGGGCCTCAACATCTGCTCCACATACCTCTTCCCGTACTCCTCCTACACCGTCAGGTAAGCCTAACCAACCTCCACTCCATATCGTCCATCAGCTAACATCCCTCAGCCCACACTTCATGTTCATGCAAAAATTCATGCCCTCGGGTCCCAACAAATCCGTCATGTACTACGAAGTGTGGAAGAACCGCAACTCGACGCGTGAGGAATTCGACCGCCTCAACCTCGTCTACAAGCGCGTCATGGCCGAAGACAAGGTGCTGTGCGAGCGGGCGCAAGCCAACATCAACGCCGGCGTCTTCGTCAACGGCGAGCTGCACCCGCACATGGAGAAGGGGCCGCTCTTCTTCCAGAAGCGATGTCGCGAGATCGTCATGGAGCACGCGCAGAAGGAGAAGAAGCTGGGCCGCCAGATCTGGCCGGCCAAGCAGGCGCTCGAGAAGGAGGGGAACTCGGCAATCAGCAACGAGGATGTGGATTTCTGTGAAGGGTTGGCGTGCGGTAATGACAACGATAAGAGCGAGCTTGCCTGGTAAAGGGCGAGATGGCGAGAGAAGTCCGACTGAAGCATATGATAGCGTTTTCTGGGCGTTTTTTTTTAATGAGCATGGGCTTCGTCCCCCCTTACCGCTTCCTGGTAGCAGGTTGCCGTTGACTGCAGCGATTTTAGTCTTTCCATTTCTTCAAGATGAATCAGATTGGATTTCTTCCCTCGTATCCACCGCTTCAGTGCGCTTGTGACGTAGACAAGGCGAGGAGGCGAGGAGGCGACTCGCCTCCAACCAATTCCTTCGCTCCAACACACACACACACACACACACACTCATGTCTCGTCTGGGACTGTGGCCAACCCCAAATGCACTACCGCCCATCCACTGAGCCCCAACCTCTCCAAGGCATAGACCAACCACCTCATCCCGACATGTAGATATCGCATCGTCATGTCCAGCTTCTCCCCGCCTTTCTCGATCCATCCCCCTCACCACTAACGCATGCCGAACGCGGCACACCCCCTCCAAGGCATCCTTGCCTGGCCTGCCGGAAAGGGAAAGAAACCCATCCCTCCGCGACGCTCACCCCACAGACAATGTACCAGCTGATTCCACACCGCCGCCTTCGCGCCGAGCGCTTGCTACGGCGCTGTTTCCCCACCCGTGGAAAGGCTAGAATTCGTGACAGGTGGTGAGTGGTTCAGCACTGGAGTGGTTTCGGGTGTGGTATGCGGCTGTATTGCGTTTGGTGGAATCTGGGGGGAGAGGGGGGGTGGGGCAGTATCTTGCTTTCTTATCAAGCTTAGAAGAGGAAGGAAGGAAGGAAGGAAGGAAGGAGTGTCTTGCTGGCAGTGATAGATGCAAAGAGATCCCACACCGGCATTTTCCACCACGGGGGTGGGAGATGGGAAGCCCTGTCGTTTCGCTTCGTCGACTGTGCGGATTTGCGGACAGGCGTGACTTGGCCGTTGCTGCCGTGGTGTCCCTTGTAGCCCGGTTTTTCTAACACGTCCGTCTACACGTACACGTACACATACAGCTGTGGTAGTGGCAGTGGCAGTGGCAGTGGCACTGGCCCCTCCCTCCTTTCCTCGAAAATCTCGCTTCCTCCACCCTCCCTCCATCATCACACCACATCGCGTCGGCGGAATCCCGTGTCCACGTCCCTCTCGTCATATTCGGCAACGACAAAAAAAATCCACATATCCATTGCGTTCCATGGCTTTTCTTTCCTAGATGCGAACTATATCCACCCGACTCCGCTCCCAGAGTTTATGTGCCACAGCCACGCCCCTCTCCCTCTCGTCGTCCGTGACTTGCGCGGGCTGAACAACGACCCTTGCAAACGTCCCCGCCGCCCTCCTCTTCGCCAGCGTCCCCGGGTTGATGACAAGCACCGACTCCACCACCTTGACCGTGCCCTGCAGCGCGCTCGGACAGATCAGGATGTCGGGGCGCACGTTGAGCATCTCGCCCAGCTTGAGGTAGCTGATGTCGAGCGGAGTGCCGATGGGGAGGAAGGGGGAGGGTTCGTGCGCCGCCGCTTGGTCCTCGCCTTCTTGCCCGTTCTTGGCTGGTTTCTCTTCTACCTCTACGGGTTTTAGGTGCTTCGCTCGGCTCAGGGGAGGGAACACGGGGAGGAAACTCCGCTGCTCGATCACGTTGCGCGCCCCGCGCTCGTAGAAATTTGTCCCCCGGGCTTTGCCCCCGCTGATCTCCTCCTGCCGCAGCTGGCCCAGGACGTCCACACTGCTCATCCCCACGGTGATCTCGTTCATGCTCAGCGTCATCGGATTGGTTACGCACTGCACCATTTTCCCCGCGGCGCCCAGACCCAACTCGCGCTTGACGAACTTGTCCTGTGGAAAGGAGGCCGAGTGGTGATGCGCGTCGCGCAGACTGGGCACGAGGATGACGTTGCACGCGCTGTTGGTGCGGGCGACGAAATCGACCAGCGCGCTGGAGATGTGGTGCCGGAAGAGATCAGTCAGGGTGGCCTGGTCGGGCTCTGCGTTCGGGGGCGCGTCGAAGTCGCCTGTGCGGATGTGCGGGTGTTCGGCGTCGAGGAAGGGGCCGAGCAGGATGATGGTGTCTGCGGCGCTGTTTGCGGCGCTGTCGAGGAAGGCGTGTAGGGGGGCGAAGTCGAGGTTCTGGTCGGTGGTGTAGGGACCAGCTGCTACGAGCATGGTGAGCGGGCGGACGGAGGACGGGTCGGAGTCCGGGGTGTCAAGGTAGCGGGTGTGGATGTTGTCGAGGTCGGCGGGCTTGGTGGCGGGCGGGTTCAGCAAGGGGAGAGCCAGAATCTCGCTCACGACGAACATGTCGCCGTTGGCGTTGGTGCCACGCAAAGCGACAATCTGGCCGGGGAAGAAGTTGTAGGAAGGTAGGCTGTCGACTTTCAATGGGACACGCCGCCCAGACCCCATGCGCCGGCTGCCCTCTAGCACGAGGGAGGCCGTGTTGAGCTTCCCCTCGCTCGTGTCACTGGCTATCCGCCCCACGGCGACGATCTCGCTCGGCGACTGCACGCTGGGGTTCCCAAACGCGCTGTCGTCAAGACCCATCGCCTCTTGTAGTATTTGGCGGAACTCGTCAATCCGATCGTCGAGAACCTCGGACGCCTCGGACAGCTTCATGGTCATGGAGCGGTAGGAGAATTTGGACATGTCCGTGTTGGCCTTGAGCTTCATGCGCGGCGCAAGTGGCCCCTCGGACGGCGGGTCGGGCAGCGCAATCTCGCTGCTCATGAATTGCTCGGTGATGTCGCCTGCGTTGGCGCGGGTCGCAAAGTCGAATGCCCTAAGAAACGTTAGATGCCTCCAATGCTACACCAAGACAAAGAATTGCTCTCACGGTCCAGCCGACGCATCGCCCCTCGGCGTCATCCCCCCCGCAGGCGAGCTCATCAGATGCGCCTTACTCGCCTTCCCACTCGGGGTATCAAACCCCCCCTTCCTCTTCACCGCACTCCCAACCCCCCGCGCAGGCGTCCCCGGAATCAGCCCCTCAATCATATCATACACATCCGCTCCCTTCCCCCGGGGGGTCGGTCTCTCCCTCTTCACCTCGGCAGTCCTCTGCGCCGCCTTGCCCCTGCTCTCTCTCTCTAAACTGTCCTGCATTGTCTTCCTGAAATCGCGCACAGTCTTGAGCTCCATTCTCTCGCCCTCCGCCCCCATCTTCATGCTGTACGCCTGCCACTTGAAGTCGAGCTCCTCGGCGGAGAGCGAGTACAGAGAAAGCATCGAGTGCAACTCGCTGAGGACGTCGCTGGGGAGGGCATGTTCCTTTGTGTCGCAGTAGCGCTCGAAGCGTTCGGTGAGTTCCGTGGTTGCGTCGTCCATTATTGTTGTATGTATGGTGTGTGGTGTTGAAGAAGGAGTGCGATTGCGCTCTGCACGCGGTGGGCAGACGCGTCGACGCGTCGCGATAAAGTGGTGGGCTAGTGCTGCAACGGCTAGCGTCGAGGGGATGGAGATGTGGAGATGTGCGGCAGGGACAGGGGTGTGAGCCAAAAGTTATCAGGCACAGGGACAGCTCGCCTAACTCCTATCGCGGAGGACGGTGAGCAGAGTAGTAGTCTTGCACCTTCCCACTCCCCCCCCCCTCTTAATCCCTCCTTTGATCATAAGCCGAATTGGATCGCACTTGCACTTCCAATTCATCACATATACTTCAAGATGACGACAATGGGCCCCATCCCCGCCCCCGTGGCCGGCAGCACGCCAGCTCCTCCCGCTGCGCTCACCGCCGACCAGCAGACAAAGTACGACGCCTTCCTTGCCGAAGTGCGCGCATGGGAGACCCTCCCCGCCTCGTCCGCCAAGGGCGCCGAGTCTACTCCCCTCGACGACAACGAGCGCATGTGGCTCACCCGCGAATGCCTCCTCCGCTACCTTCGTGCTACAAAATGGAACCCTACACAGGCCTCCACCCGCCTGCGCTCGACTGCCGTCTGGCGCCGCGAGTTCGGCACCGAGAAGCTCTCCGCGTCATACATATCTCCTGAGAACGAGAAGGGCAAGCAGGTCCAGCTCGGATACGACAACGCCGGCCGCCCGTGCCTGTACCTTTTGCCGCAGAACCAGAACACCAAGCCCGGGCCGCGGCAAGTCGAGCACCTGGTGTACATGCTGGAGCGCACCATCGACCTGCACCCTCCCGGCCAAGAGTCCTTGGCGCTGCTCATCGACTTCCGCAATACCTCGTCTGGCGGCACCCCCGGCCTCGGGATAGCGAAGCAGGTCCTGGATATCCTGCAGAACCACTACCCCGAGCGTCTGGGTCGCGCGCTGCTCACGCACTTGCCGTGGTATGTCAGCATCTTCCTCAAGGCGATTAATCCCTTCATCGACCCGGTTACAAAGGAGAAGATCAAGTACAACGAGCCTCTTACCGATCATGTGCCCGCGGCGCAGCTCATGAAGGCGAGCGGGGGCGAGATCGACTTCAAGTACGACCACGACCTGTATTGGCCTGCGTTGGAAAACTTGGCAGCGGAGCGAAGAGCGGAGAGGGTGGCGCGGTGGGAGAAGGCTGGGAAGCTGATCGGCGAGAGCGAGGTGTACTTGTGGGGTGGAGAGGAGGGGAGTGTCGGTGCAGGGCAGAGCGCTGAGGCCAAGGAGTTGGTTGTTACAGAACCTGCTGCTGTCAAGGAAGCTGGTCTCGCTGCTCCCGCTGCTCCCGCTGCTGCTACCGACGCGGCGCCTGCCGCAGCCCCAGCGCCCATCGAGGCGGCTCCACTCAGCGATGCGGCCGTTGTCGCGCCGCCCGTCCACGCACCCGGTGCCAACGGCGATGCCGCTCTTGCTGAGAAGGTTGCGAACCTGGACGTCAAGGATGGCGAGACTGTCAAGACTGCAGCTTAGGATTCCTGCTGTGACCGTTGCATTTGTCAGATTTGAGCGATGGGCATCTTAGACATAGAATAATAATACTACAGGCATATAGCTGCAAGTCCATCTTGTGTTGACTGGAGCAAAATCGTATTTATGCATGTACTGCACAGAGTGAAGTATAAACCTGGTGGGTAGATCAATGACACCAGACCAGCAAGAGTGGGGTAATTGTCGTATCCGCGAATCCGTCAGATCCCCGCCTTGAGGGCGAACGAAGGGCTTTTGCAAATGCACGCAAGGTTCTGCTCCACGAAATACGCAGTTGAGGTATTCACATTGTCTTTGCTATTTCAGGACTAGAAAACCCTCGATACACCGCGACTGCTCCCTCTTCTCCGATGGGCTGCGAATCTGTGGATATTCAAAGTCTTGCTGTTCGTCATTAGCTTCACGACTAATCGTTTCTGCTTCGCGAAAGCATTGTATCTGTGTAAGGAACTGTGGTGCTACTGTGTATAATAGATTCATTAGGACAGTAGCGGGGTAACTGAATTGTCTTAGAGAAGCGAGAATGCGAGGAGCTGTCTACGGGGAGAGAATGAAGAAGTGGGGCGACCATGGGGAATGAAATGACATCGGTAGCCATAGACAAATACTGGTGTGCGAGCCAGTTCACAGCCACCGCTATGTATTCGTCGTTCTCTCGACTGGAAGCCCCGATGAGCTCTTTCTTGTCTTCTGTTTTCCATATTCCTTTTCTTTCAAGCGAGAGCGAATGTTGACAATGGAGTATGACAGAGATTTCGGAGAGCTTCCTTCCCATGTTGATTTCTTTCGAGCCGATCTGAGCATGATCAGACCAGGTACTGTATGGTGCGCTGTGGGTTATCGTCGTCGCGCTGAGAATTCATGACCGCACCTCCTCGTTCTACAGCTTCTATTACATTGAAAATTGTATATCGGGGGTAATGAGCCAGACCAATCCGCACAAAAGTATCCTCTTTCCCTTGGCAGCGTACCGTGAGCAGCGCGTAATCTTTAGTTGCGTTATTGGCGACGAATATACAAAGAACACGTCCGTCATCTATAAACCCCGGGTACGACTCCTTGTATTGGTCCAAGACAATCTGTTCTTTACGAACATTGAGGTATTCCTTCTCTTTGTCTGGAATGAAATAATAATACATCCCGTCCCACTTCTTCTTATAGCCCTGTAAAGTGCCCCATTGTGTCCACGAGATAACCTCGAGTCCACCGCGGTCCCGAGTGCTGTGATGCTCTGCCACTTGCCAAGTGTAGTCAAAGCTCTTCACATCCAAGAAGTATCCCGGTGATCCGAGATAGGAAGTCCACGCCCAAGACGGAGAGATACCAGATCCGTATAGCCCTTCTTCATAAAAACTTAACTGCCACAAAAATCCCCTCGTGTCTTGTAAACAGGTCCCATAGTAAAATTTAGATCCAGTACGTTGCTCTGTCATCGCCAGCAGCCCAGCCATGGCAAGTAGCGCATCGCTTTTGAACGTCAATGTGCGATTCATGTACCTTTCAACGATATAATAGTACGGATCCAACGGAAACTCTGGCTTATAGAGAACATCCGTGCTATTGGCCCAAAACCAGTTCCGACTCTGGGTAAGACCATCGCAATCGCGCAGATGCCCTTCAATGTGACCAACAATTTCATCTTCCAAAGAGACTTTGCAATTGAATGGCAGGATTTCCGACACATTGTCGCTCAAGCAACGCCATGAGACCCATTCGCGGTTGAAAACGAGTCCGCGCCGCGCAAGCAACTGTTCCTGGAGCACCCAGCCGCGGGTGAAAAGTGGTTGATCAAAGTACTCATAGGAAATCAGCGCATCTACAATCCAGAGGACCTTGGACACTTTGGTATCGAGAAACGGCAACTCGGCTCGAACCTTTACTTGGATAGGGTAAATCAGGGCGCCATCCCGTGTCCTGTTCAAGCCCTTGCTTGCATCGACTCCATCCACGGCAAAAAGCGTCAGATCGGATCCTGAATAGACATCTTGCATCGCAGCGATCTGTTCATCCCGCTCTCTGCTGTCGTTTTGCGTTATACACAGGGCATCAATCCATAGATATTTGTGGCCCAGCTTGTGTGTCAATTCGATTGCGTCCGAAAAGGTCTTTGGGAGCTGGTCAAGTGGAATCTTGTGTTGCAGAGAAGATCTGTTAGTTGTGTTCATAGTATACCGAGTGACTTCGCCCCACTTGTAGCTCAGCGTCACATAACGCGCAACTCTGCCAGATCCAGGGACCAACCTAGCCGCGAGACTATTGTCAGATATCTCGATCACCCACAGGGGCAGAGACGCACTGGAGCTACACATTGGATGAGATTTCGAGCAGTGGCTCATCCTCTGCTTCGCAAACTTGATAGCACGCGCTGAGAAGAGATGGTTGTCATGAGCCTGAGCCGGTTCAAACGATTCTGGCACCTCTGTCCAAATGATCAGCCCAAGAACCATCATAGATCGGGCCACAAACCAAAACAAGTCTCATCTATGGCAGTAAGCTCTTCCGACATGGTACTGGACACACCATCCGGAGCATCTAGGCTGCACACCTTGAATTTTGAAAGATCGAATGCAAAAGGCTTTTCATCGTATTGTTCTGACTCCGGCAGCGAATAAGTGAGGTAGATTGGACCTGAACTATCAAAGAACGACTCCGCAGCGGAATCGGGAAAGAGAGGGAGCTTGTGACACATATGACGACACATATGGCAAGTCTGCGCCGACAAACGAAGGAGCCGGAACGTGTCATGGAGGTGACACGAAAGCTTTGTGTCGTCAGATGGGTGGGGTCGCAGAACGATATTGGAGCATTTCTCGCAGAGCATTGTACCGTTCGGTTGTAAGAGTACGAAGGAATTTACGACGATAGATCTGTTCGATGTGTGAGGAAGGAAGAGAAGATTGATCCATTAGGCTGAGGTGCGTGGGATGTCAGGCTGCACCGCCACGTTCTTGCCGCCGGAGCTCAGCCTAGCCACGTGCTTGAGGAAGGAACTCGCGAGCTCAGTCTCGTCATCTCAAGAACATCACAGCAAACAAGGCTTTCGACTTTATTGATTCTCTTTTAGAGTGTGGCTGCTGCAGCAGCATGCTTACATAGTCACAGATGCGACGTCGCAGATCTACGAAAACATATTGTTTCTCGCCTTCTTCAGTATCGACGAGTCCTCGTACTACAATTCGTTAGCAAACGCCACACTCAGCGATGGTATGGCTTGACTCACCTGTAGGAATCCAGTAATGTCAACCAACACCGTCCAGCAATCCACCAGATCAGCCAAATCCTGCTCTGTCTCCGCCTTCTCGCCACCTCCTACATTCACACTGCGCTTGAACATGGCTACCATACTGTGTCTGTTCTCCTTCAGGAACTCTCTGGCTTGGAACACCGTCTGATCGTTCTGCCGCCCTCTTGCAATCACTGCTGCATTGATGACCCTCAGCACATTGAGCATGAGGTCATAGTACTTCTTGAGCGCATTGGGATTGTCGAACTCAAGCCCGATATCCGGATCGACGGCGAAGATCTGCGAGTCGCGAACTGCAGGGAACAAGCCGGCGTTGAGCACATATGCAGCGCCTAGTCTGGACTGGGCAACACGCAGCAACAGCGCAAGACTCGCGTCGTAGTAGGATAGCAGAGAGGAAACCTGGGGCGCAGCTGCTGCGCGAAGCTCCTCGGGTATGTGCTTGAGATTGTCTACGAGCACGCCAACAAAGTTGAGCGAAACGAAGCTCTCGAGTATATACTTCGACTGCTGACGCGTGGCAACGGCAACAAAGGCGTTGAGTAGTAAGAGGGCCGAGACTTTGCACATGTCTTGGCCGCTGTAGGCGTCGTCGCAGATGATTTCGAGAAGATGGCTGCCGGCATTCTTGATGGTGTTGAGTGTGTGGCGTCCCAGTGGGGAGTTGAGTGTTGCCTTTTCGAACGTGCCGTGAATGTAGCGGAAGCAAATCTGGTAACAGTACTCTCGCAGCTCGGGTGTTGAGATTGGGCTATAGATGCCTGACAGAGCGGCGCGGAAGAGTTGACTTAGACGGTCGTTGGAAAAGTCACCGGTCTTATCGAAAGCGGTCGAAGCGAAGTCTACCTTCTGGATCAGTGCCTTAGCCAAACCAGCCAGTTGCAGGGCTGTGAACACGTCGGCGTTGTAAGATTGCTCCAGCTTTGGCAGTATAACCTGCAGTGTCTGGAGGATGAAAGAGGCCCTTGCACCGTCTTCGAACTCGCAGCTATGCACAGTGACCATTAGGACTTGCACCCAGAATTGCAGGTTGTCCTTGTGGTATAGTGTCAGCTGAGCTCGTCTGTTCCAGTCGGCAAACACAGCAAGCAGCAACTCAGCTTGTTGCGCCAACTCTATTTCTTGCAACTCATCCACAATCTGCCCTTCTTTCCTCCAGGACTTCATCCTCAGAAGTATGACCTGCTGGAGCAATGGTAGTGAGTAGAGTAAGACACCGTCTTTCTCTTCTTGACAGGAGGCAAGGTTGACGCCTTCAAAGAAGCGATGCTGATCTGGCAATGTACGTTCGGGGTACACGAACTCGATGAAATCGAATAAATCGAATATGCTGGGATTCGGCGCTGAATCTTCACCAGGGCGTATGGTGGTGCCAAGAAGCAAAGACTGTATCCTCGACCTCATCGAAGGCATGCCCTCCTTGACAGTGAGACGGAGTTCCCGAGATTCATAGTCCAAGAAAGCAGCTCGGCGTTGCAGGAAGCACTGTAAGGCGAGTGCCGAGGGCCCAGAGAAGAACTCGGAGTAATCTCCTGTGACAAGAAGCTCAAGTCCTTGCGCAAGAGACACCCCTTCCCAAGGAACATCAACCGTGATTGGGGTCAGACGGGGTGCCTCGATGAACAAAAGCTCGTTTTCGCGTAGCTCTTCCATAACAATAGCACCCGTAAGTGGCGAGCGCCAAAGCTTTTGGAGCACATCCCAGCAGCGTGTCTTGAGTAGAGATCTCCATGCCAAAAACTGTTCTCCGTCGTTATCGGGATACTCGACACCAAGTAGGAGAATTGCGTGGAAGAGCGCTTGTCCGTTCGACCATAGGCTATCTTCAGCGATGCGAACAGTGCTGCTTTCGCAGGAAAAGCCGAGAAGGATGTGGGCTATTGTGGGTCTGTTCGACACAGCTGCAAGGCAACTGTTCAGGAATTCGAGCACACGAAGCTTCACGATATATCCTGAAGCTTCCTCGCCGGCCTCGAGTTCTTCAGGGCTGAATCGCATGAGTCCATGCAAAGATCTGCCAATGCGCTCGGACTCATTGTCACGCTCGAGAATACCAACAATTTTGCTGCGACCAGACCGTTGTCCGAAGCCAGCGGGTGAAACAGCAAGTTTCCTCGAGGAAGCGAGCTTCTGCAAAAGCTGCAGGGAGGCAATTGTCAGAGCTTCATGGCCGGTACCGCAATATAAGCCCAAGTCTACAACAATCTGAAGGTTGTTGAGGATTGCGTCCTCGAAAGACGCCAAGGAAAGATTGGAGATTGGAGATCCTTGCCGAGATGATCGTTCCTTCAGCACAGGTCTGACAATATCGAGATAAGTGGCCTGTAATTTCATGACCTGATCCATAACTTCGATGCTCAACATGAGTGTCTGGACCAGAGGGGAGTCCGACGGAGCAGCATCGACCTCGCTCACGTCATGATGTGACGCGGCAAAGAGGGCTTTCAAGACCTTATCGTTGAAGAGCCACTCCATGACACGCGTGAAAGGATGCATCGTAACGTAAGCCGCAAGAGAAGAAGAGTCGATGACTGCATCTACGGGTATGCTGGACTTGTTGGCGAAGACAACAAGGTTCTCGTTGAACGTCGAGAGACATGTTACAATAAAACGCAGGCAAGTCCACCTCATTACGTTGCGCTGCAATGGGTCGAGGACTTCCTGCGAACGCTCGGCAAAGACTTGCTGCATAACGAAATCGATGTAGCTTTCGATGCCTGGCACTCGGCGCGACGAGCCAAGGGTCTCAGGAAAGGGCAAGCTATCATTGAGACCTTCGCTCTCCGGGTAAGGCTCGACCAGGCTGTGGATTAGGCGGACGAATGCGATCGCTTCGTCATATCCATAAGCCAGGGTGTCCCAGAATTCCTCTCGGATCGTTGAAACCAGGGTACTGCTTGGCTGCGAGGCGACGTAAAAGCCACTAACAGTCCAGTCGTCCAGTGAGTTCCATATGATACTAGCGCGGTTCACGTCCTTGCCAACCAGCAGTGCTGATAGCGCATCGTATGCCGCTGCTCTTAGCCCGTTCTCGACTTTGTCTGTGCACAAGCCGAGACAGATACCCAGATAGTTGTACTCTTTCAGATCAAGAACCCATTGACGCGCAGCAGCACTGTGCCTGCAAAGATGGGCCAGAAGACGCAGGTAGCTTTCCAACATAGTGGCGCTTTCGGGTTCGACAATTTGGTCCGCTGGGGTTTGCGATTGCGGGAAGATGCCCATCTGGACAGCTTTTTTGGGTACATGGATGTCTCGGTCGAACTCTACAAGCTCATTGAAGATGTGTGTATAGCTCAACGAACTTGTGCGACGTATCTTGCCGGACGCTGAGGCACCCTCCTCGAGCAGGAACTTGTGCGCCGAGTCTGCGTTTTCCTGATCGGTAGAAATTGCTCGCAGCATCTCGCAAAACATGGCGATCCGAGGAGTCGGCTGTCTCTTGGCTGCCCATTGCAGGAAACCATACAGATTGCTCTCTTTGTCGTTCCAGAAATCGGCAGCGGCGTCTGCAAACCCATCGAAGGCGTACGCCACAATGACCATGAATCTTTCCAGATGCAGAGGATAGTCGCCAGTTGATTGTTGGAATTGCAGCTGCAGCCTTCTGCGTTGGTCGTCTTCTTCGACCTTCAGCTTTCGCAGCGTGTCCGGCATGTGGGTGATGAAAGAGTCGACAAAGGTCTGCATTTGCTCCATCAGAAGCACCTTAAAAAACTCTTCAGGCTGTGTAGTTTCTGAACTGAGCATGGCGGTATCTTGCAGCAGTGTTGACAGCATGCTGGTCTTCTGCGGGTCGTACCACCTTGTGGGTCGCACGTCCTGGCTGACGGACAGCATGAAATGGAAGGCGCCGTCGTTGAGGGCCCTGATGAAATGGTCAGATCGCGCATCGGCCTCAGCCCTCAGATTGACACCACGCATGGCAGGATCCTCATCGTTATTGTCAATGTATCGACCGCTGTATTCGGCAAGCCACCATGCCAAAGTCGCAGCATGTAGGTTCCTCAACGCCCAGCCAGAGCTGTCCCGCTCGGCCATCAGCGAATCGTGCAGAGACCGCGCATCCCTCAGCATGACATTACTCTCAAGTGCCGTCCAGCCTGTCAGGCGTATGATTACGGGGATGTAATGGATCGTGATGATGTCGTGGCGGTCAAGGGTTTTTGCCTTGGCCAGCAGGGCCTTGTAGTTGTCGAGGTTGACGTAGCCAGCCTTGATCATATGTGTGCATATGGCAGATAGGTTCTCGTGCTGTCTGGTCAAGCTCTGGCGCTGAAAGTCCATGATCTCGACGAAGCCGGGAAGGGGCACTTGGCCTACGACCTGTGTACTCTGCACGCGCTCGGCAATGTGCTGCAGCCATTTTTCGACATTGGACATGGCGGTCAGACACTTATTCCAGTAACCATAGGCATTGACCTGGTTGGCTGCGCCGTCCACACCCAGTATGATGCTCACAGCTCTCTGCAGCGTGGGAAGCCCCTCAATCTCGGTCTCGCCGCTGTCGCCATTGTCCAGCGCCGTTTTCATGAGGATGCGCAGGCAGAGGAGGACGTACTCGCGGCGGCGGTGGAAGCGGATGACGGCCGTCTGCAGCTGCGTGCGATCGAGCTCCTTCGCCTCGGCGGCGGCGCCCATGAAGAGCGCGGCGGCGTCGACCTCGTCCAGGTCCAGGGCGTCGGCCAACTCGAGCGTCTGCTGCTTGAAGTCATCGTTGACCTCGTACTCGTTGTCGTCAATAGTGATCTTCCCACTAGACAGCCGCTGTCGGCTCGCGTCGTTTTTGGGCTTCTTGTCGAGTAGCGTTTTGAGCTCTTCCAGATGGGCCTCAAGGTTCAACACCAGCCGCTCGAGCACGGGCAGTTGCAGGTCGATGTGGGCGCAGAGGTCGCGGTGCAGGCCCTGGAGGGCCGCGAGGCTGTCGTCTTCAGCCATGGGAGAGTCGCCGGGAGGCACTGCGCATCGTGCGCCGGGCAGCTTGGTGGGCGAGGGGGCGGACGGGCGCGAATGCGTGTGTTTGGGCCTTGTTTTCACTCTCACAATGGAGCTCGAACTTTCGCTGACGCGGGCACAGAGCTCAGACGCGACTTCCCTCTTGGCGCCGATCAGCACAGCAACCACCCCCGTCGCCGCTCCGCATCAACACCACCACCGCCAGTGCTGAGGTGCGGGCACTCGGAAGTGCATCGCGGGTCGCGGAGTTTCAGAGGGCTCTTTACTGCTGTTAAGCGCACTGTTTCAGTTTCGTAGCTCCTTTCCGTCTGGCAATGCCCGTCCTGCAAGTCGGCTTTCCAAGATGGATATCACCCGTGCAAGCATACAGGACGCAAAGAGTGAGCACCAGGCGCCTCTCGCCCCATGCATTCGCGCTGACTCTTGCAGGCAAACTGGAAGCAGCAAACTCTGTCAAAGACAATGGTGACGCTCTGAGAGAATTGATCGAGATAATCAAGTACAACCGTGGCAGGCGCACCCTGGAGACTCTTGGGAATAAGGCGTACACGGCACTGTGCGACACCTTGTTTGAAAAGCTGGACAATGAGCGGCAAGTCGTTCTGGTACAGAGGAAGAGGAAGGCCACCGATAATCTCATTCTCTGCGCCGTAGCTATCCGTCATGTCATAGTCTCGGCCGTTCGAACAGTCAAGGTCAAGACGGTAACAGCCTTGATTGACCTCATGATCGAGACGCAGCCGAGAAGAGATGAACCACGCACGAAGCTGCTCCTCGAAGAATTTCCAAGGGTATTGCGCTTGCTGCTGGAACACCAGCCACATGTTGAACGCCTCTCACTGGCAGCCTGGGAGAAGACAGTCGATTTCTGCATAGGTTGTTTGGCTGACTCTTCTAAAGATGCGGAAGTCGAAGCATCCAACAGCTGGAGCACGAACCTCTCGGGCCGTGGCCGCACCCCTTTCGACTCCACTGATGCATCAATTGCAAGAGGCAGTCCACACGAGCCTCTGGCACGAACAAAGTTGACAACTGATGAAATGTCTCGTTCCACTGACGATCTGATTCACTGTCTCCTTGCGCTGGTTACCGCGACTAATGCACCCATCCCAAAAAAGGCTGAAGCCATAATGACAGCACTATTGTACTTTTTGAAGCGCAGACATGGCCGTGGCAAGCTTGCTGCAGCCGCCCTTGCCGGCATCAACGCCATTCTTGCTCGCATCGCATTGCAAAAGCTTGATTTGTCAAAACGCACCATCAAGGAATTGCTGCCCTTGATGAAAGTCATGTGGTCTGAGCAAGTTCTCCGTGATGAGATGCTGATTACCTTGTCATATACAGAAGCTCATGTGTCAGCTTTGGTCGCAGACGTAGAAGACTCTACAACGTGTGTAGACCTTGAAGCGGTACTCGACACAATGTACATCGACTATCGGACCAGAAAGGAGACCACCATGCAACAATACCTTGAGGAAGATCATCTGTGTTTCCGCCATCTTGGTGCAGCTGACGTAGACACTCACCCGCTACACACTTTAGTGTTCTCTTTGGAGACCGAACATGTCAGATCCGAGGGTCTTTGGGAAACTGTGCATATTATCGCCCGATTTTCGTCCATGCTTGACAAGAGGAAGCGAATAATGGCTCCCAACCGCGATGCCGATGGCGAGAGTGTCCCGAAACGCGCTCGTGTTAACTATCTGTTCGATGAGTATGCCAGACATTTGACAGAGCCACGCTCCAATGCCAAACGCGCTGCCTTACAGGTAATCGCATTTATGGTCCAAGAAGCTCCTGTTGACGAGGATCGACTTCGGACATTGACGGAAAGACTCACATCTTGTATATCCGAGGAGAATGCAGCAAATGCTGCGTGGGCGATGGTTGCGTTGACTGCGTAGGTTAGATGGTGACACTCAACACTTTCGCTGACTCGCTCCAGGTCTGCTTTCCAGCAATCTGCACGACAACACTCGCTCTTGACCTTCTGGGTAGCAGCTTGGCAGAGTGCAGCTCGAGTCGTGACATCCCTCGCTCTGACTCGCACTGCGTGTCATTTGATGGATGTTCTGCTGAAACTCGAAATCATACCCTTCACTGCAGTCTCAGATACCATTCAACTCATGCTGCAGTCCGTCGAGTTGACAGGTCCTTTGCTCCTCACCGACTCGAGCTCATCCCTAATGACCACTATCATGCGGGAACGCGCGAAGGAGAATCCTACACACCAGAGTCAGACTGCTGAACGGATCATAAGCTGGATGTTGGGCAAGTGGACACCAAGTACGTGCACAGATGTCGATTGATTACTTGAGCTTACACTCTTAGGTCGTCTGTCTGAGCGAACGTATGCGACTATGAATGCGCACCATTGTAACGCTCGCGACGTTTTGCAAATTGTACACACTGCTCTGGATATGCCAACTGCTCTTCCACAGCCATCGCCCTTCCTTGTTCTCGGCCCTATATCCCAAGCCAGGTCATGGAACACTCGCTACAATACACTTGCACAGTATTTACTGTTACTAGATGAGGATGAAGACTTCCGTATCCGAGAACCCACGCGGCTTTGCACCCTGAATGTGCTTGACCTTGAACGCCGTTTAACGAGTACGGAAGTCAGGGTGATAGAGTATTGCAATCTGGAGGTGAATAAGACGCGAGAGCGCTGGAACGAGGCATGTGAGCAGAGCATTCAGAACATCACGTCAGGTATGATGCGCATTGTCACTGACTTATGCATTGTTGCGTCTGCGCTTGCCGGTCTTAGCGACCCTCGAGACCGCCGAGTATCTACCCTGGAGTCTTCTACTAATGATCTCGTACGCTCTTTCGTCAGTACGCTCTCACAACCGCAAACCGAACAGTACAAAATCGACGCAGTCCTTGAAACATACACCAAGAACCTCCCATATCTGAGCTCCTTCGATAAGTTCGACACGAAGGTGTTCCAACAATTAGGCGTCGATGTTCTGTCACGACATCTGTCCAAGGCCTTGGGCGACCGCATTGACATAAAACAATCGTATTACGCGGAGGAAGATAGCTTCATGGATATCGATGAAGTTGACGATTCTCAGACGACTTCAAATATGGCGAGCATCGAGATTGGTGTGCCACGGCATGCTGAACAGGCTGAGAATGACATTGCTGCTCTACGTGCGTCAACCACTTCGTACATGCATTTCATTGCCGCAGTCGCCAAAGATGTAAACAAACGTGGAAATGAGATACCAAGCGCCTTCGTCGACTACCTCATCTCGCTTAGCGCAAACGAACTGCTGCGTTCCCGTCAGTTCGTCCGCCACCTTCTGCACAGCTGTCTTCGGCTCTCACAGTCTGATTGCGTGAAATTGTTCGAGCATCTGAGCGACGTACTGGTATCCCCTCGTGCACGCGATTACAACACTTCCGAAGTTGCGAATGGCATGCTTGTCGAATTTCTCATCGCCGCTGCACTAGTCTCGAAGCCAAACGAAAGTGGATCTGAGGCAAGATTACTGCACGAATGCATCGAGGATATGTATGCCTATTTTGTCAAAGGCTTGGAGGATATCGGAGTCAGACGGTCTCCTCATCTCCAGGATGTTGTCGCAACATTCTTACACAAGATGCTCAAACTCCATCCAAATTTTGGCCAAGATCCCAAACTACCCTCCGTCCGGACCGCTCTATTCCAGCTACTCTCTGAAAGTGAAATCACTGTTAAGTATCACATTGCCGAGAGACTGCCGTCTGTGTTCGAGGACTTCGTGCTTACAACGCACGACCAGATACTGCTGGACATCGATAGCAGTCTCCCGGATAAAAACGACGGCCTTGAGGGCATATCTTTGCGACTGCTTGTACTGGCTAAACTAGCGTCAAGATGGCATACTTTGCAGCGTTCAAGCATATACAGTATCTTTGCGACAGCTGGGTACGTCGGACACGCTGCTCGACATGCACAACGCTGTATTTCCAGGGTAGCAGCGGCGAGAGGCTTTGCAAGCCCACAGCAGCTCTTCGAATTATTCGCTCCCCAGATCCTCTTTACCTGGCTAGATCGTGGCAATAAGATTGCGTCGATACCTTATCTTACGTTTGACTACAAATCACTCGCGGATCTTATTCGCGATGTTGAAGCAGAAGCAGTAGGCCAAGCGGTGATGTTTGGCCGGGAAAACGAAGTCGAATACCTCGCACAGCAACTAAAGACGTCTGTGGTGGACTTGCTATGCAAGAATATCAGTAAAGCGGCGGCCTACACCATCTCCTGGGACATTTGCAAAGGCCATTTCCGCAACAAAGCAGAGCCAAGCTACGCAGACCTGCTCAGAGACCTCGTTGGTAAGGACAAATACTACGATCTCGTGCAAAGTCAGTTCACTCAAGTGCTTGGTTGCATATTGCAGACTCTCAATCAAGAAGAGAAGTTAGGGAAGTCTTTAGAAAAGAGGCCAGCTTTTACCCCTGCCGCCAAAGTTCTGACTGAAATGCTCAATATCAGCCACTCATCACAGGATTTGAACACTGGAATTGAGCCGTCATTCAACGCCTATTACCTGCCGGATATGCTTGAGAAACTGTGCCGACGCACAGGTGATGACCCTGTTGGGTTCTGGAACCCGAGCAGATTTACCTACGTAATGCGCACGTTGCTGGATCGTATCCACCCTGCCCTAGGTTCTTTGCAGGCCAGATCCATGATTCGCAAAATCAGAATCGTCGTCGCTCTTGCAGGCCCTGTCGCGTATGAGGGTTATCCATTGCAAATGACGCTACAGTCATTACGTCCGTTCCTCGCCGACATGCAATGTGCAGAAGACGCAGTCGGAGCAATGCAACATCTGTTTGAACGTGGCTCCCAGTATCTCAGGCAGCATCTGAACTTTGTGACTGGTATTGGGCTCTCTACCTTAGTCTCTATTCGAGTTTTCTTGAACAGTGGGCACGACAGCACAACACAGCAGTCACAACATGAGGGTACAATGGATACAGCGATGAGATTTCATACATGGCTTGCATCTTATCTCAAATCACACGCCGATGCTATATCTCTGAATGAGAGATCGTCGTCGGTTAAAGCTTTTAAGTTAATCACTACTGCTGCGTCTCAGGTGCGGGCAGAGGGCAATCCTGTGTGTGATAGTGCAGAGAGCAAACTTCTCTTGGCCATCCTCAACGACGTGAAATCTGGTCGCAGACTGCTCAACAAAACGTCCCGCGAAGTAGCCTTGAATTTGCTCTGCCAGAATTTTCAGCTCGCCCCGACAGCTCGAGAGGACATATTTGGCACGGACCAAGATGCCATTGACTATGCCGGGCTTGTTTGGGAATCGTGTCGCAGGTCCAACGTTGGTGAGACATATTTGCTTTGGGCCGCCCGAGTCCTTGGACGAGCTTTCAGTGCGCAAGGCGAAGTAAGGCAGACTGTCTCTGCTTCCCGCCGCCTCATCTCCGCAGCTCATTCCTCAAAAGATCCACTTGGAAAGATGTCAAAGGAGAACATCATCAGAGAAGTGGTTGATCTTTTCTACAGCGACGAGCGCCAGGAGGTAAGCTTAGCCGAGAACGCCATCCGGTATCTGATCGCTCGTCTGCCGAAAAACGAAAGAAAACACGAGAGAGAGGTCTACGATGCAATACCAGATTCGATAGGCAAGGCGCTCATGCTGCGTGTTCCTGACCCGTCTGTGCCAGACCTTATTGCGTCCAGTGAACCATTGGAAGCTGCAGCCGCTCCAACAAAGAGCAAGTCAGTGGCTTGTTGGGTCAGAGACCTTGCAGTGTCGCTCTGTGCTGTAGCATCTGAAGATCCAATTCTCGGTGCCCTGCCTGCAGTACTACATGGCATCGAGCATATGGCGGAGAAATTATTCCCATACATCCTACATCTTGTATTGTTGGCTGAGTACGACGAAGAGCGAAGCGTTCGTACCGCTATCTCGGCAGCTACTGTGGCTTGGTTCAAGAGCTGTGATCAGAAGAATGCTCCCTTTGTATGCATTATCATACAAGCTGTCCTATATCTCCGCAGTCAACCTGTCCCTAGGGAAGTGACCAGAGTCGAGAGGGACCATTGGCTTGAGATTGATTACCTGAAGGCATCACAGGCTGGCATAGCTTGCGCCATGTACAGGACAGCGTTGCTATTTGCAGAGACGTATACAGATCAGGCTGTAGTGAAAAGCGCCTCACGAAGAAGCTCGGCACTAATACAGCCTCCAAAGCTACCAACAGATCTTCAGCTTGCGATCTACAAGAATCTGGATGAACCAGATTCGTTCTACGGTGTTGACAGAGGTTCCAGTCTTTCTTCTGTCCTAGATCGCCTCGACTACGAAGAGGACGGCGTCAAAAGCCTCATCTTCCGAGGTGCCCGGCTCGACAGCCAGATGCGCCGCCAAAATGAGCTTGATCTTTCCGATACTCGCGGCACTATACGATCACTCATTACCCTCAACATGAACAGTGTGACCAATTCGCTACTTTCGAACGACCAATTTCGAGACAAGGGAAACGATGCCGTGGAAAGCACGCTGCATGTTGCTCGCAAATTGGGTCAGTGGGACATAAAAGCTCCCGACACGAACCATACCGAGTCGGCCACATTGTTCAAGGCCTTTCAGGGCTTGCATTTTGCAAAGACAGCAGAACAAGCACGACAGAACCTTGATCAGCAGATACTTGCTACCATGAAATTCCTTGCAGGAAGAGACAGCTCGTCCATACCGATTAACACCCGCCTCCGGACACTAGCAGCATTGACAGAAGCCGACGAGGTCTTGAGAGCCGAGAATCCCGACTATCTTCTCGATGTTTGGGACCGAATGAAGGCGCGAGAGCGATGGATGCGGGCTGGACGGTAAGCACGAATTGTGCGTACATAAGGACTGCACTAACGTGTGCAATAGATATGCGGACGTCCGCCAACTACTGTCCTCTCGTGAGACTTTTTTCAATGTTCTGAGCGCTAATAACGCTGTAATTGACTCTTTACATACACGTGTAGCGACTATCCGTAACATGGAAGCAGAGGCTTTAGTATCTTCATCCACAGTTAGCAGACGCCATGGTGCTATTCAGGAGTCGCTAGCCAGCGTGACCTACCTCTCTGATATTGTACCCAAGTGCAAGAGTGTAGGGCTAGACATTGAAGCCACTGCACAATACGAAGTGGCAAATGTGCTTTGGGACCAAGGCGAAATGACCACATCCATACGTATGCATCAAAACCTCATCGATCAAACCAGCTTCGAGTCTCAGAACGTAGAATTGAGTTTGCCAGTACTGCTTGCTCGATTGGTAAGATTAGCGCTTGGCAGGTTGAGTAACAATTACTGATCGAACCAGGGTCATCACCTCGCAGAAGCCAGACTCGCCAAGCCTGATATTATCATGCAAGAATATCTAAAGCCAGCGATTAAAGAACTGAAAGGCCAAGAACAAGGCGCAGGACCAGGGCAAGTGTTCCACGAGTTCGCTCTATTCTGCGATAAACAACTGCAGAATCCGGAAGCAGCAGAGGACCTGGAGCGCATCAGGACCGTGATGGAGCGCAAAAAGCAGGAATTTCACGAATTTGCTAAGCTCGCTAAGACCGAGAAAAGCAAAAGCATGCGAGAAATTTACTCGCGAAGCGCCCGCCGAGCAAAAACATGGTATGAACTTGACCATACTGAGTATGAGCGCATGCGACAGGCTCGGGAGCAATTTTTGCGTCAATGTCTGGAGAATTACTTGCTGTCGTTAGCTGCAAGTGACGAGTACAACAACGATGCTCTCCGCGTCTTCGCCCTCTGGATTGAATATGCTGACACAGACCTTGCGAACGAAGCAGTGAAACTATACCTCCACAAGGTGCCAAGTGGCAAGTTCGCTCTGTTGATGAATCAACTTTCTTCTCGGCTACAGGACGAAAGCACACCATTTCATAAACTTCTGCTTGGATTGGTGTATCGTATTTGTGTCGAGCATCCATATCATGGAATGCATCAGATCTTCGCCATTCGGATGAAGCTTGGGCCAATCACAAGGGAAGACGTTGCACGCTCAAAGGATGAATCTGCACGATCCCGTCAGAAGGCGGCGAAAGAACTTGCCGATAACCTCAAAGGTGACAATAGAGCAAAATCATATTGGAGCTCCATATTCCAGTCTGACGAGGTATATCATAACCTCGCTATGTTCAAGGGCGAGAAAGAGAGTTATCAACAGGGTAGAGAAATACCCCTTGATCGCTTTGAGGAATCGAAGGAGCTGGTACGCATAATTCCTAACCTCAATGTTCCGCCTGCTACGCTACAAATTGAGGTTCGTCCGAACATGGATTACGACGATTTGCCAAGGATCCAAAGGTTCAAGCCCAGTATGACCATTGCCAATGGTCTTAGCGCTCCGAAGATCATCACAGCTATCGGTACTGATGGCAAGCCGTACAAACAATTGGTATGTAAACCAATGATATGTCAAAGATCTCACTGACATCTGTAGTTCAAATCTGGCAACGATGATCTTCGCCAGGACGCCATCATGGAGCAGGTTTTCGATCAAGTATCTCGATTGTTGAAGAACCACACAGCTACGCGTATTCGAGACATAGGTATCCGAACATACAAGGTGCTGCCTTTGTCCACTCGTTCTGGGTTAATGGAGTTTGTGCCAAACACTCAGCCTCTGCACACATGGGTTATGCCTGCTCACGAGAAGTACTACCCGAACGACTACAAACCTGAGAGATGTAGGAAGGAGATCGGGGCATGTCAGTCCGACTCGCTCGCCACACGCGTCAAAGTCTGGAAGAAGGTCACCGATAATTTTCACCCGGTTATGCGCTACTTCCTTCTCGAGCGCTTCGAGGATCCGGATGAATGGTTTGAGCGCCGCCTAGCATACACAAGGTCTACCGCGGCCATATCAATACTTGGCCATGTGCTTGGTCTGGGTGACCGGCATTGCCATAACATCCTTCTTGACGAGAAGACTGGAGAGGTTGTTCATATCGATCTCGGCGTCTCCTTCGAAGCCGGCCGTGTCTTGCCCATTCCAGAAGTTGTGCCTTTCCGCCTCACCCGCGACTTGGTCGATGGAATGGGATACACCAAGACTGAGGGCGTGTTCCGCCGCTCGTGCGAATTCACAATGGACACTCTCCGCGAAGAACGCGAGTCTATCATGACACTCCTCAACGTACTCCGTTACGACCCACTTGTCAACTGGAGCGTAACGCCCACAAAAGCAAAACGCATGCAAGAAGGCGACGCGACCAACACCGCGCGCGGCCAGAGCGTTTTGCCCGGTGGCACACCCGCACCGCCTGGATCGGTAGTCGAAGCAGCAGACGCTGTGCACGAGAGTCTGAAGAAGAAGGAGAAGGAAGAGCAGGCTGGTGAAGCCGGTAGAGCGCTGAGTGTGGTTGAGAGGAAGCTCAGCAAGACGATGAGTACACAGGCGACGGTGAACGAACTCATTCAACAGGCGACGGATGAGAAAAACTTGGCAGTGCTGTATATGGGATGGGCTAGCTATGCATAGATTCGTTGTATATGTAGACTGAGATATATCCGAAGCGCTCTGACGCAAGGCCGCAGCGCAGTGCAAAGAGCTGTGTTCATATTTACATTGAGATAGATCACAACAGGAGGCCGCAAATACTCGAAAATAACTTGGTCTCGAACCAAGGATGTAGGTCCGGATTAGGAAGGTCCGGACTAGAGGCTCATTCAATTGACCAATCAGTGTCACTCATGTAAAAACGAAGGATCCCAAAGACCCATAGACGGCCCGTACCTCAGCCCTAACAAAATCATTCATTCAGGCAAACCGTTTTTGTGGGGAGACATGCTCGTATAGCTCACCGGTGCCTGAACATCTTACCGTCGTGCTGCCGTGGTGGCATATAAATACAATCAACATCCACATCTCCCAACAAACTCTTTGCCAGCCGTCAAGCATCTAACTCCCTCACCCAAACAAAACCAACCATGCGTTTCTCCCTCGCTTTCTCTGGCCTTGTGGCCGCCGCTGCTGCGCAGAGCTTTGACCTCACAGGCGCCTACTGGGATGTTTCAGTCACGACGCAGACTGGCCGTCCGGGGTACGAGATCAAGGATGTGACCGCCAACTTCCACAACCCGCTCGCTGCGGAGAACAAGGCGGGAAAGTGCCACTACAGCTTTGTGCCCAATAACGGGAGGCCGAGCATCACGGATACGTGTGATGAGGGGCTAGCGTACACATGGGACTGTAAGTTAGACTGCTTCCATCGTCCTCTCATTCCTCAATAACGGAACATCGTTTCGCGAATCCCACAAATTGGGATCTGGTCATGTATCACTTTATAAGCATTGGAAACGTACTGACCGGAGCGATAGACACAACCCTCACACTGACCCACAAGGTCCCTATCGGAAACGAGACAGTCACCATGTACGGCAGCGCGGCGCTCACTAGCTCCTGCAGCGGCAGTGGATCTGGAGGCGGAAGGGTGTGCAAGTCGAGTGGAAAGGTGGAGTTGGGTTACTATTGCCGTCTTGACGTGCCTAGGGGGCCGGTTGGGACTGGCGTTTATGGGTGTTATGCCGTTGATGGAAGTGTTTAGGTGGAGCATTATATGGGATTAAAGGCAGGGAGGTAGTGCATCGGGGTCAAAACATCGTAATAATGGTGAAGATGGATTTTGCTTGCTGAGGACATGATCCGGCACAGAAAAAGAGTTGCAGTGATGAACAACGCGGAGCTGGCACTGTAGGCAATGATGATATCACAAGTAGAGTCGGCTATATAATTATGATAAAAGAAAACCACAGTACTTATTACGAATGACTTTATGAAGTCTCGTGATATAAGAGCTGTTCGTCTGGCATATCGTGTCATTGCTTACATCGCCTACAAGCTAAAAATTGCCTATTGTGAATTTTTTAGAGATTTCAACCCAAGATTTCAATAAGATCGTCGATTTTCCCCTATCATAGTTTGGTCAATTGCATGTGAAGGAGTGACTCGCATAATGGCCTTGGTGTTATAGGGTTTGTCTCTCAGGGGATTCAAACCAGCTCTATCCACGAGTTTTCCATATCCGTAGATGCTTCCGGTACGCCTTGTCCACGCATCAAACCATGCACATAGCATTCGCCTATCAGTCGATATGCAGCTCCCTCGGGTCGAATGACAAACGGCATACTAGCTCCATACAAAACACACACGATGTCCCCTGGTCTCATGCCTCCTGGACCCAACACTCTCAAGCCCGAAGCAGTGTTGAAGCACGTGCACTCACGGTAAGAGGCGATTGCAGCATTTCGGAACTGAATCATGTTGTCCTCGGTTGAAGAGAGTGACCTGAGACCATCCACTGAGATAAGCAGCTTCTTCTCGTGCAATTTAGGCACACCCCCAAAGATGTTGTCGTTTAGGGTCCAGCGGAAGAGACTTTCTACGAAACATTTGGCAAACCCAGCTACTTGAATCCCGTGGTCTTGGACCGGTAACCCATGCCAATTCTTCCCGCTGGTCAGTGTTAAAGCGATTTCTCGGAGATCCTCTTTAGTGGTCGGCCTGATTGGTAGGTCGTTCGATCCCATATTATAACGGTGCCTGAAGAACACACCATTAGCACCTTTATAATTTGGGGGGACTATTTGACCTGGAGCAGCTCCGTAAGGATGTGAGATGTGCATGCTAAAGTCGCCGAGTCTACACCCTTTGGTACTTGCCACTATGTCAACGGTATTACCGCCTAATTTCAGCGTACATGCATTGATCGATGAGCCGATACAAGCATCGATCCTGAGCGATGCATCAAAGCTTGGATCTGGTTCAAGCGGTCCCAGAGCTTGTGTGTGAACGAGGTGCCATTGTGGCACCTAGGAGGATAACTCGGGGCTGTGAGACTTGTGGCCATGGAGTTGTAACAAGGTCGGACATAACTCTCTCGGCTGGAGCTCTCTTAATGCAGCTTCATATTGTTCGGTATTGTGCTGAACGCTGGAAAGAACGTCTAGAGAAGGAGAGCCTTCGATTAAGGTCCAGGCAATGCTACGGTAGATCTCCGCATCATTTTTCTTGTAGTCTGACACAATTCTCTGTGCTATACTGTCAGTTGTAGAAATGGCGAGGAGCCCGAATACTTTGTCGCGATTCTCTTTGCATTCGAACTGACGAGTGAGCCGAAGAAGCTGATAGAAGCAGAAACTCAGAGGCTTGAGTAATCTCTGAGATGTTGAGATCCGATACATCAAGTACGCATTTAGTAAGCCCGTGGGAATCTCTTTTCGGTCCCCTGTACGTAGTGGTTTGTTAATCAGAGAATGATTTGTTCTAAGAATTGACGCAGCAATCCCACTGTACTCCCAGGAGATCTTGCGTTGACCATAGAAGACCATTGCTGACCGAGCTAATGCCACTTCTTGTAAAACCCATGAGCGATGGAACCATCTGCATTAGAATAAAGTCAGTAGACAGAAAATCTCCAAGTCTTCGTCGATGCAATGTGGCGCGTCTTGGTCGTCGCAATCGTCCCGTGCGTATTGGGACATTGGTAGGATCGAGTCGAGTCCGTGTTCTTTTGCCCAGAGATGCACCAGTCTTGCCACTTCAAGAAAGATTTTATGGGCCAAAGAGCTTTCTTCGAGCCATATCAGAACCTGGTGAGCTTTTGAATAGATGAGATCCATCAGCTGAACTTGCTGTGCTCTTTCTGATGTATCCTCTTGATTTATGCATAGTGCGTCAACCTGCGTGTCTCAAGACATCATTAGCAATAATCTTGCAAGTCTTTTTCATATGCCACCGAAAAGAACTTACCCAGAGATAACTGCCGCCCTGCGAATCGCGCATTCTGAGAAGTGCATTTCGGAGGTTTTCTTGCACTGGTACTTTTAGCCCTCTGAAGGTAAATAATACACCCGGGCTTTCTGTTGTTTTCCTGTTCTTACCCCCGTGACTCGCTTCGTGCCAAAGCACATACTCACTGAGCTCCCATGTGTAAGATAGTGCATCATAAGCGAACTCGTTCTGCTCAAGCGCGGTATCATGCAAGCGACATTGAATACCGTCACCGCAATGGCCTAGTAGAAGCTCTAGAATACGGATATGACCTGACGGAAGCGGCTGGTATAGACCAGGCGTGGAATCTCTTGAGTTAATCCCTGAAACGAACTGTTTGCGCGAAAAGGGGTACTCCACATTTCGTTGTGAAAGGTCAGTCGATAGCTCTTGCAAGGTTTCGTCCTTGCGGCATAGCACATTCCTATCTGTCAGGATGTCGCCCTTCCGTGGTAAAGGAAATTTGACGTAGAAAGAACCTGCGGCGCATTAGTGTTCCCCTTCTTTGTAGGCTTGACTTCGAGAGATGTAGTCATACACATATTGGATTTACTAGACAAAGGTAACTCGTGCCGAACCTGCATCGCAACCCCGGTGCTACCCCAGAAGGATTCTTGCTCGATATTTGAATCATTTGTCACTATTTCCGGGCTGACTTCGGTGGACATGATGATTACAAACCTTGCAAATATCCGTATAGTACCGGGGGTGGGGTGACGAGGGCAAGCAATGTGTACTTTATCGCGAAGGATGAACACAGCGCGAGGGCGTCACTCGGGATGAAATATCACCAATCCCCAGCTTTCTGTCTGCTTAGTCGATAGTCTGTAGTACCACGCAAACCGGTGAACTGGAAGAGGCGACCAATCAGAAAGCAGCATTCCAAGCCTCCAACGAACGAAAACCGTAAGCACTCAAATTCGGACACCACAATATTTTGTGTATTATAAATTCTATTAGAAATGAAATTGGCTGAATATCAGGGTCAGGGACGTCTTTTGGCTCAGCTTTTTGCTTTGATCATGGGCTATATCCAAGCATCATCAAAATCGACAGTCCTATAATTGAGCTATTTTGGACTAAAGAACCTTTCCTTCGACCTCCAAAGAAAGAACTAGTTACCGCTGTTTGGTATGATTCTCAACTATGAACACGTGCGCCATGTATGCAGACACAAAAACGCTGGCAACATGCTTATACAAATTGGATATAATAGTGCTTGAGTCTCGTGTATACATCCAGTCTCAGGCCCAAGAAAAATGCTCGGAGTGCAAATACACACTTCCACCCTTCCCTCCCCTGACAATACCAACATTCTCCCGTGCAACGGCATTTCGCACATCATTCAGCATCCCCCCTGGCCCGCAAACATACACACTCAATGCACTCCCGCTCTCTGCTGCAGCCTCCCCTTCCTTCCTTATGAGACTGGGCAGATCAGGCCTGCCTGAAAGCCCTTTGCTAGGTGCAGCTTGAGTTTCGCTCTTGTGCGCGATGTCGATGTTACCGGAAGAGGAGGATGAAGACGATGATGGCTTTGTCGAGACTTCGAGGTCTGGGATATCCTTTGACTCAACTCCCAATCTTGGGACACTGGTGGCTCTTTCGGCCTCACCTGTCAAGTGGACCTCGATAGATACATCAGGGGACGCTAGGGTCGTTGAACATCTGGCGAGCAGTTCGTTGACGGCGCCGAGAAACCACGTGCGACTCGCAGTGTCTCGTGTTGCCAAGACAACACGCAAGCTACGGTACTGGTGAGGGCTGCTGGCTGCTCTTTCGACTTGGGATGATTCCTCATGCGCTTCAATGGCATTGTCGTTAAGAGGGCCAGCTGAGCGCTGTCTGCAGAACAATTCCAAAAACGAAAGAATCCACCCAGCACCCGATCCACCAGCAACAACGAGCAGACGATCTGCCTCGTTGAATCTCTGGATATTGACGCCTCCGTACGGGCCATCGACGAGAATAAGAACCTCAGAGCCTGGGTGATTCTGGGTATAGTCGTACAGCTTCTGTGTCAGACCGTGCGAGTGTCGAATGTAGAATACAAGCTCAGACTTCTCTTTCTCCTCGATGGCAGGCAGTGAACAAATGGTGAAAGGATGCGACGAGAAAGCCTGTAGCCCAAAATTGGTGAAGCGCAAAAAGCAGTGTTGGCCAGGCTTCCAGCGCATATTGATCGATGGGATGGTGAGGCGTATAAACCCGTTGTCCTCGATATGGATGTGGGCTTTCTGACCAAGACCGTAACTGAAGGCGGTTCGCAGCCAGGGGTAGATGAAGCAGGGGACGTAGACTGCGGCGGTGGCGATAAAGTAGTGCCTGTGTATGATTAGCTTGGATCCTTTGGGGTCAGTGGAAGGGTGTAATGGGCATACCAGGATGTGAGAGTGTAGTCACAGTGCCAGAAAAAGACAATGATGAACACTATGACGGCAAGAAAGTGTGTTGCCTTGAAGAATTCGTAGCCCATGCGTCTATAGTGTATTAGTAAAACCTTTCCTTGAATAGTCCGTTGGCCTCGCAGTTACCTGATCACACTATGAGATGCAAAAGTAAGCCACGCTTGGAATACAAGCGCAACGATACCGGTCCAGTAGAACAACAGACTCATCTCGAAATGCATGACCATGTCATGGAAACGAATGTGATAGATAATGAACGGAAAGGTATGCATCAAGGCGAGTAGGAAGAATGCATAGGCGGTCCATCGATGGAAAACTTGGATTCTTTCGTGAGAGACTCCGGTCGTAAGCGTGATCCAGTTCGTCTTGCTCGCTGTTGCGCTATTCACAGTCAGATTTGATAATTGATGAGGTTGAGAACGTACAAGACAAATGGCATGCACGCCAAAGCCAACCACCCGGATCTCGTTCCAAGCGGTGGCGAGCCTCCGAAATCCATAGTTGACCAGTAGTATGGCTGTGGGATCAAGTCCATGCCCAGAAACAATCATGTTAGCCAGTAACATCTCAGTACCTGGTTCAGTTGGGTCATGACTTACAGAAGAAGTATACAACACCTGCGGCACCCAGAAGTAGGATCCCCAATGGAGCCGAATTCCATCGTAGAACCTTTACCTGATAACCTCGATAAGATAAGTACCGAATGCTTGCAACAAGTTTCTGCCAAATCAGAGGGCCCCGAAATCTTCGATATCCTAAGACCTGTGATGACAAAACATGCCCGATGATAAATACACCGATGGCGGTCATGAAGAAGGCCACCGTTGGCAAAGCGTAGACGTAGTCAGCAATGTACCTATGTCAAGTATCAGTACGTCCATGTCGCTAGTGATAGTCGTCTTGACAGGCTTACCAGAAATGCCACCGCTGCATATAGTAGCTGCACTGCTGTTCCGTGAAGCCATCGCAGGTGAACTCGCGACTGCCAGTGAGTTGCAGTGGGTAGGTGAGCCAACTTGCCATGGTGATCACTCCCTCTGTTCGACTCGAACTGCAAACACCAGAAATATATCGCAAAGGGACTGGAAACTATAAAGAGCGGACATACTATGACAAGACTCATCAAGCACTACGACTCAGGTCAAGCTTCGCCTGCCGAGAGCTTGAGAGTGGATCGTCAGCTGTAACGCAATGACATGGTCGGAAGCATACTTCCCAGCGCCACACCTCCAAATGCGCACGATTCAATTGGCTATACAGAGAAACTTGCCTGCTGACAGAACTCGTGGAGTATGCAACGGTCTATAGTCGGTCTCGATGTGGAAATGACTAGTCCTGTTCCGGCGAAAGTGAGCATCTGAGCGCGATTGAGCAAGTTAACGCGCGCGTTCATTTGAAGTTTGCCCATGACGAGGAGTTTTGAGACGTTATTGCCGGTTGTAAGAACACTATAATCTTCAGAGAACTTCACACTGTATTACCACCCGTGCGCCTTTCAATTTACGACCCAACAAACCTTGTTAATTTGTCTTCGAATTGTCGTCAACCAACCAAGCTGCTCATGATGGACATGTCGATGACCTCGGAGATGTCCGCTTCGATGACAGGCGCCATGTCAATGCCCACCTCAACATCTTCATCTTCGATGACAATGATGGGCGCGGACACCATGGCAATGACCTTCTTCGTTTCTAGCTCAACACCACTCTGGTCAAAGTCGTTCACACCACATAACGCTGGAGAGTACGCAGGGATCTGTATCTTCTTGATCGCGCTGGCAGCTATGTTCCGTCTCTTGGTTGCATTCCGCGTCAACTTCTATGCGATACTCTTAGCGTATAGACAAAATCGATACAAAGGTCTGATACAGTCGCATGTGATGGAGGACAAGACTGCAAAACGGCCATGGAGAGCGGATGAAGCAGTAACGATAGCTGCTTTGGACGTTGTTGTTGCTGGAGTGAGCTATTTGCTGTGAGTATGCAGTCATCGACGGAAGAATGGAGCTAACGTATGCGGAAGGATGCTCGCAGTCATGACTTTCAACATTGGCTATTTCCTGTCGATATTGGGTGGTGTCTTCCTGGGGAGTCTGGTGTGCGGTCGTTTCACGGGTGGTGCGGGTGCTCACTGAAGCATTGCTGCAAGTCAGCTCCTCTAACGAGAGTCAAGCGGTATTGGTTCATAAACAGATACCACAGTGCTCATCGACGACTCAGACTCCAAACAAAACAACAACTGTGCACTGCACTGGATCCAGCAATTCACCAAGAAAGCATAGCCAATCATGCTCAACTAGCATGAGCTCCCATTGTAAGCAGGGTTCGTTGTCGTCAGGTAGTCTTGCAAGTGAACTCAGTATATGCACCAGAAAGCTACACATGGTGCAGGCTAGAAATTATGCAAACAAGTTTCATGTTCAATCAGTGCATTGGTGTCGGGCGAGGCAGCTACTGCAACCCTCGTCAGCATACTGGCCTGTAAGGTAGCGGTGATTCCCAGCAAGACCCTTATACACGAATTTGTAGCCAGAAACAACGCTGTCTTGTTTGCCATGTCGCAAGGTATCTTTCAAGCACAATTTTAGGCTTCCTCTGTGAAGTCTTTGTACTCGGCCTCGGTCATCAGCTTGCCAGCAGGCTCCTCTGACACAGTGATCTTGGCAATCCAAGCACCACCCTCAGGGTCCTTGTTGATGTTTCCAGGCTTGTTCTCGAGCTCCGAATTGACTTCAGCGACGGTTCCGCTGACGGGCGTGAGGATGTCTGAGGCGGACTTGACGGACTCAACGGCACCAATTGCGTCGCCCTCTCCAACTTCGAGATCAACCTGCGGAAGCTCGATGTAAACGACGTCACCGAGAGCCTTTGCAGCGTACTCTGAGATACCGAGTGTGTCTGGTAAAATGTAAGCCTGAATAACTTTGGCGGCTCTATCATTGAATTGTCGCAGGGTAGGTTAGAGCTGACGCGGACAAACGTACATGTCTTCCCGTCCGCAGACGCCTCGATCCACTCATGGTCTTCTGTGTACTTCTTCTCCTTCACTGCGGAAATCAGCCTTTGAACTCTTCCATTCATCTGTAATGTGGAGCATGATTCGCGTACACTGAGCGGACACCGTGAATAGCCGCGGCATCTGAGCTGCCTGTCTCAAGTGCTGGCAGGCGAAAGGGCTCGGCCTCTTCGCAGCACCAGAAGCCAATTGGCGGACAACGCGAGCAACAGAGTATCGGGAGGCCATGGTGTGAATTTTCCGTGTATTGTGTGAGGAGCAATTGCAGGTTCGTGAACCTTTGGGGAAGCTGCGATATGACAACGCCAAGGCGGCGCTAGTCGGCGGAGCTGGAGATTGGGAAGGCTGCGCGACGGTTTTCCGAAAGCGACCACTTTTCGCGAGGGAAAGAGCGACACCGCGACGGCAACATCAACAACACCGTCAAGATGCTGTACGAGATGATTGGAGTGGTTTGTATTACTAGTGATGAGGAAGTCGCGATGGGCGTTGCTGACAGTGGCAGGTACGGCCCGGCCGCCTCTCTGAAGTAAAAGAGTATGCAGCCACCACCGCCGCATAATCGTTTGCGCACATTCGTACTGATATGCGCTTCCCAGAATCGCCAAAACCGCTGGCAGGATCGTTCTCGAGCAAAACGGCGTCGTTCGCGGTGTCTCCAACTGGGGCACCTTTCTCCTTCCAAAGGCGACGAAGAAACTGCAGTCGACCCACCACTATGGCCATCACTTCATCATGCGCTTCGATGCAAGCGCACGCACGCAGCATTCCCTGCGAAAGACCATGTCACTCGATCCTCGTCTGATTCGATACTCGATAGTCAAGATGGGCACCAAGTTTGAGGAGATCAAAGATATTCCAGGGAAGGCCGAATTCAGATGAGCATGAAGAAGGCGGAGGCACAAAATGCAGCGACAAATGTACAATACCCTGTTTGACAACACTGGAGTGTGTATAAGGGCGAACAGCATAACATGGCGTTCGGGATACTTGGGTTCATACATTCACAATAGGAGTGAATGAAGAGAAGGCTTGGTCGATAGAGAATGGAAACCAAACGCGTACAACATTGCACGAACGGAACGTCCGGACATGTCGAATTCGGTCGAAACAGGTGGGAGTCAACCTTGCGCCATGCCCGCCTAGGTAGGTCCCAGGCGCAAGTCGACGGACGACGTGCCTATGAGCATGGTCAATTTCAAGAGATGTGTTCAGCACTCAAACATTACTACCATCGTTCTTCTGCTCAAACTCCTCTCACTTTCCCAATTCCCTGCGAATCATCATTGGGATTCAATGTGCCATATGGTCATCTCCAAGCTAGCACAGATTGTTATGGCGCCTTTATGAGGAAATCTATATGGCTGTCAGCTTGTCGTTGGTTCTCAACATGCCTTACCAGACCCAAAGGCAAAACACATGTTGCCCCACCTTTCTCCGCGCCAAGGCTCTTCAGGGTCATGAAACGGTTGGCGAAACCCACCATCATCCGCCAGACACCAACTTGCTCCTGTCCGTTGCACGATCGCCCAGCTTTGCCCAGCTGTCTTCCAAATCGTGGCTGATGTGCGCAGTCCAGGGGTTTCAAACAAGCCTTGAGCCCCTCCCATCAAGCCTTCTGGACTCGCGTCGTGGCCTTCTGGAGGCACTGCACAAGCAATCGAGACGTCTTGTCTCGAAAATGTAGCAGGCTTATGAAACTGAAGTTCCCGTCGACCCGTAATGGGGTCCACAGACGTTGCTTCCTCTATAACATTCTCGCGCCCTACGTACGAACTCAATGGAACCAGATCGCCTACTCAAAATGCCGTTCATCAACTCTAAGGGCGCCTCCACACTAGGCCACACATTCAGGTGAGCGGTACCGCATCAAATTAGAGGTACAGTCAGCTAACGAGAGCTAGAAACTTTGATCAGGCAATCATCACAGTCAAAGTTGGAGCAAAGGACAACCAGGAGCCATTCAGCTGCCACAAAGAACTGCTGCGCCGATGCTCAACACAGTTCGAACAGTGCTTACAGCAGGTGGAGTCGTCTCCGTATAAGAGCTCTGGATCCTCACTCGAGCTTGAGGATGTAACCCCTGATGTTTTCGATGCATTCATGATGTGGCTCTACACGGGCTTCATTCCACACCACCTTGTCGAAGGCGGGAAAGAAGTTCATCCACCAACACATGCAATCGGCGTCAAAGGGTCAAGCAACGGTCTAACAGACGAGAGTGACGATGTCGATACAGCGTCCTGGGGCATCAGCCTTGACAGCGACGACACAGCCAGCCGTACATCAACCGACAAAGCTCCCAGCACCTCTGACATAGCTAGCGCCGACAAAGTCCCCGGCGACGCGAGCGACACAGAAAAGGCTTTGCCCTCCCCTCCAGTCCGCAACCCTGCCGAAAAGCCAGTGCTCCCTCTAGAGACTCTCTGCCCGTGCTGCTCGCGTCCGTACAAGTGGCGCGGCCTTGAAGGCTTCCTCGAGCGCAGGTTCATCGCCTTGTACATTTTCGCGCATCGATACTCCATCCCCGGACTACGTCGCGCTGTGTTACTTGCATGGCAGACAAACGACGAGATTCTGCAATCCATGCCAGATCACAGCAACGTCATCGCCGCCTACGCAGACCTGCCTCCTGATTCTCCTCTCTGCCGATACTTTCTCGATATGTACACGGTCTACTGGAATCCGGATAAGGACAATGAGTTCGCTATCCCCCTGCGTAGTCAGTTACCGCAAGCTTTCTTGTTCGAGCTGGTGACGATGTTGGCAAGAGGTGAAAGACCCAAGACCGAGAAAGAGTGGTGTGAGTTTCATGAACACGAGAGCGAAGATGAGCGGAAGGCGTGCTGTGATGGCTTGGCCAAGGACCCAGTTGCAGGCAAGGCGCTAAGAAGGATTAGAGATAGTAAGGGGTGGAAGGGGTTAGTGTTGAAGAAGGGCAAGCGATGAGTCTCGCCTCCTCTGTGTTTGCATTCAGCGAGTCCATTTTCATATACCACAATCCAGTTCTGATAATTTGTGTAGTTGTTGACCCCTGAGCTCTCCATACGGCTAAAGTGTCGATGCGCCGTGGTGACCGTGCGCTACTTGACGGCAACGCCGTGCGCCTAGATCACTCGCTACCGCTGATTGATTTCCACCCTACTTGTGCTAGGCCCTTAGGAGCCAAGTTGTTACTGACTGTGAGGCTGCGCGAGGCTTCGCGAGATTGCAATAAGTACATTCTAGCTTGGTGGCTTGCCAGCAGAAGCTGTACACCATCCTGTAGTTTTGAATATGACGAATTTGGCACAGAGTCGATTCGCCAATGCAAGGCCAACAGTCATGTCAATATTAGCACTAGAAGCAAGGCTCCAGCCTGTGCTCCAGATGCATATAACGTCTCGAGCAGCCAGGCGTCTCTTACCACACCGAGCATTTCGAACGGCACGATGAAGTTACTTGCTGCAATTCTTACCTTGTCTGTCAGTCTTTCGCTTGGACATGCAGCTAATGTCTGCGGTCCTGAACCCAAATCATGCATCGACCTCCCTCAGTCATCTGCTAAAGCGTGTTCTTCTCTTATCGGTGAGACTTCCCCCCCAATACTGGTGTGCTGATACTTACTGATGCATCTCAGCCAAGTCTAAAATGAAGTTGACAACATGCACCAAAGCCAAATTCACTGTGACGAGAACATCCACTATTCAGCCATCAGTCACGAAGACCGTCACCGTGACGCAGACAGTCTCTTCAACAGCTGCATTGTTAGTCATCATTTTATATGGTGGTTCGTACTTTAATAAGAAGCTATAGGACCCTTGCACGCACGTTGGTGACGACGGCCACAAGTACGACAACGTCAATCACGACACTGGTGCAGACCAGTACCAGCACTCTCCAGACAACAGCAATAGTGCCCATCACCTCGACGACAACTGAGACATCCACTGTGTGAGTTCTTTGTATGTACATTTCTCAAATCATACTAATAATGATAGAACGAGTGTGCTGTTGACAACCGTTCCCTTTCCCCAACAAACATGTACTACCCCGGCTATGCGCAAGCGCCAATCGCCTTACAAAATGCTGGACATTGTGCCACGCGATTGCTGTATGTGATACTGGAGTGAATTCCGATACTGTGCTAATTGATCGATAGCGTGCTATCTCATGACTACTACAACGTGCGGCGGCACAACGGCCACTACTTGGACCACAATCACAAAACCTACTCTTACTATCTCAGTCACAAAGTCAAAGGTTAACACAATTATTAAGCCTGAAACCAGGACCACAGACACTCTCCAAACCACAACAGCCGTCACGGACGAAATTTCCACTGAGACATCATTTTCTACCATCAGCACCACGGAAACGATATCTGCGACATCAGTTGTCGCCACGGCGACTACAGGCAAGGCTCCCATCACAAAGAGTCGCGCAATACTGACAGCTAGTAGTTACAATCGCAACCGCAACCGCCACCCAGACAGTCACGAGCGATCCCTGCGCCAACCCATCTCTCTATACAGCCACGCGACCAGATTACCCTGGCGCGGTGTGGGGCGTGATGTCAGACTCCACCAGTCCTGAAGACTGTTGTAATAGGTGCTACTACAGCAACGCAGGATGTCTGTTCTGGAGATACTCCAATTACGTTTGTTCACAATACGTCATCCCGAATAAGATGGCGGCAGTTGGATGCACGACCTCGACTTGCCGAAGGGGCGTTCCGCAGCTCGTCTCTGCGCCTGGTGACGGAGCCACTTATGGTGTGGGCATCTGCGCAGCGCCGGGGTTTAGTGGCTAAATCATTACTTTCTCACATCCTTCATCAACAGGTATCCTTTGTAATAGCGAGGCAGAATTCTCTATAGACAATGAAACAAAGACTGGGAGACTGGGTTGTGTTCAGCGCCTACCCAGGACACGATTTTTTTCATAATAGGCTGTTTGATCAGATCGGAGCTTGCGATACAAACGGCAGAGTTTTGATAATAGCGGCCATTTCAAAGAAGGAATTTTTGGGTCAAGAGTCTAGATTTGAGCGGACATGCTATTTTGTAAAGTCGGGCACGATATGATGCTTGGCCGTTGTCGCCTGGCGCTTAGGGGTGTTGTTGCCTGGCTCGTCCCTGTTTCGGACTAGTGCAGCGCGCCTGACCCGACGTCTAGTAGGCGTTAAAAGCACATCGTCTTGCAGTCGGTCCTTGCTGTGCTCTGTTTGCAGGTTCTGCTATGAGGTTGCTGTGCCGAGCCTTGCAGACTACGTTACGCCGACCTTTTCACCCCGTGACAGCGTTGAACCCTCGTCCTTTTCTGTCACTGCAAAAACGCTCGCCGGCAATGTCCCAATCACCTTTCGGCACCTCAAGTGGCGCCAACTCAACTCGGCAACAGGAAATGGACGAAAGCCTACTGCATATGGACATTGATGCAGCGGAAAAACATATGAAAGATCACTTCGGTGATCACGCAACTTGGAGCCATGAGAAGCTTCTCAAGCTTTTCTACTGTGAGTCAACCTCTAAGAATTATCGCCTATCATCTAACAAGGATAAGCCGAGGAACTTATCCCGACCCGTCATATGCAGGGTTTCGGAGACTATGCGATGGGCGGCATACGTCCCCGAGGTGGAAAGCCGTCCTTCCCATTGCTTTCACGTGAGGAATGGACTTTCTTAAACATCCCCTACTACCGCTGGGCGCCAGAGCCGTACAACACAATAAGCCACAGTTGCTATGACAGGCTCAAGCCCTTAGTCACCGGTCAGAATTTGGACGGACTGGGCTATTCGGCGCGGGTCGAGGTTCCTGCACGTCTACGGCCGCTCAAGGCAAAGCTCCAGCTCGGTATGGCGCCTATAAGCCATGATAGGTGGCTGGAACGCAAGATGGATGATCCTGCTAATTATCGAAATCTCTTCGAGTTGATGAAAGATGTGATTAAGCTTTTTCAGTGGTATAACAATGAGCAAGTTCTCAAGGTTACGCGGGACAGCTTCAACTGGATGGTTGACAAACATGTTGAATTCGAGCGAGCTGCAAATTCGCGACGCGAACAGAACGGTATCAGTGAAAGAATCGATATGGCTGGCATGTGGGCTGAATACTGGTCCGATACATGGACAACCATGTGCGATAGGACGCACCGATGGTTTGTGGACAGAGTCGATGAGCTATCCTCTCGAGCCTTCGTGGAGTACAACGTGGCACTGATTGCTGCATGGGGTGATGAGATCAAGATTGGCGAAGCGGGCAAAAAGTACTATGAGTGCGTTCAAGACCTAAGAGCACTAATTACAAGCATGGACTACACCATCGGCATCCCTATGACCGGCTTCACAGGCTACAATGACACTGGCGAAATCACCGACCTTTCGATATCCGAAAGACAAGATATGTATCGCGACATCATGTCATCCATGCCCTTCGAGCACCAAGCAGCCATCCTGGACGCGCAAGATAAAGCGGAAGCAGAGGACCGAGCCAACCCCCCATCATTCGCAGAGCCAATAGACATAATGAGCCAGCTCACAAAGCCTGCACATCCGCGCTTCCGCGACACTAAGAACCTTTTGGGGCACTATGAGGAAGGGAAACGAAACCGGGATGAGACTAGAATGGCGCTGCGGGGCGAGCCCGAACTTCCGGGGCAAGAGCACTGGATCACTATTTTGCGGGAGCGCATGGACTTTTATCTAGAGCACAATTGTAGGACTGAAGAAGACCGGAAGATGTATAAGTGGGGGTTCGTGCTGTATCGGCTTACGTACGATGAAAGCGAAGAGGAGTGGGCATCGTTCATGGAAAAGTTCACGAAAGACATCAGCAGATCAGGGCAGTGGATTGCAGGCGCCGACAAGATTATTGGAAGAGCGGGCGTCACCTTGATCGACGGTCGAGATCATGGTATCCCGGAGGGCGACATCGAGGCAGCCACACGCCACTTCAACAAGACTTACACCATGCTGCCCACGCTGGGCCGGATGTGGACCCTGGATTTCCTTGTCGTGGATAAGCAATCTTACAGATCGTACAATGAGCCGCCAAAGGAGGAAATCCGACCGCCTCCTCCCTACGGGCCAGGCTTCGGCTGCAACGGCGGCCACGTGCGTCTCGTCGATACCACTTTCAATCAGCTCCCTAAAGAAATGCTGGATGCCGACTCCCCCGGGTACAAGGGCCAAATGAAAGTGTTGTCCACGCTGATCTTCGAGGAGCTGTATCCGCTCCTAGCAACGCTATCTGTGCGGCCTTTTGGGCTGTGGCCAGCGGCTAGACTGCATCCAAGAGAGGTGTACGTGGGAACTACAGATGCGTCGCAGGAAGGGTGGTGGGAGTTCCATCGTATTGAACAGGCGGCAGCGATGAGGTTCTTCGACGATATGAGACAGAAAAAGGCTGCTCTGGTGGCAAGAAGGGCCGGAGGGGAGAGTTCGCGGTCGTGAGGTAGATTTTATTAAATTATCTGTTGATATCAAGCAATATTCGGGGAATTCCGCAATTAGATGGCCACTCGAGAACATATTTTACTCGTTCTATCGTCGATATTGTATGTTCGCGGATACCTTAGAAGGCAGCTTTAGTAGACATGGTTTGGAACTTCAAGTGAACGGCAAGGAGTGGGATATATGGCCGCAAAACGATGAGTGTACAGGAGCAGCAGGTATACCGACGGCACTGGTGGGCTTTGACAGTGTTGGGTACGTTGATGTCACGGAGTAACAACTCCATTGAATACGTATTCTATTCACTGCATCCACAAAGGAAATGTGTCGTCTGGTATAAGTGGAAAGCACTCAGGAAACTTCATTGATAACGCAAAATGAGTCTATTGACTCCATAACGTCGTGTGCGCCCGGATCTGACTGCGACGCACAAGCAACACCCGCGTTCGAAAGGGCTGCTTCATCGATGGAGCTTTGTGGCCGTATATTGGTCACCATAGTGGATGGTCCACCCTGTCCCTGACTGGGATAGACTTTCGGATACGGCCTTCTTGAGATTCGTATGGTGCCAATTAGTGGAAGGCTTAGAGATGTTCTCTGAGTTTCCGTCATACAGTTTTGCTGCAATGGTGAGTCCAGGAATCGAATGATACTCGCAGCCTGCTGTGCAAAATTCATACCAGCTACGTCCGTACATGGTTGCATTGCCTTTGCAACTTGATTAACCAGGTTGGCTACCATATTAACATCAAATCCATGGAAAGGAAGTCCCGGGCCAAAGTTGTGGTTTATTCTATAACTCGCCAATTGCAAGAACACAGTCAAGCTGGATGTATTCCTGGTGAAGACCAAAGTTGACGGACTCGAAATCGAACTCGCTTTCTACCATGTACCTGGGGAGTGTGCCATTGATACCCTTTCCGCCTACAGTAGACAATCAATGATTGATAGTTAGATGATGAAGAAGAAACTCACCTCCTGGGGTGAAGGGGAGATGTGTAATAGATCATAGTTGGCCGTCAGGGTTGTAATGTGTAGCCGTAGGATTAGGGATAGCCGGACCATCAAACTTCAACGCCAGCGTGGTGGTGCCAGCAGGCTTGTTACCAGTGACTGCAGCAGAGCCAGAGTACGGACCGTGGCTGGTAGGTCCGGTCGGATCAGGACTGATACGGATCGGCGCTACGCCTGGTGCAGTGCTGGTAGGTGCCTCAGTGACAATAGCAGGGATGTCTGCTGCAGGCTGTGGACGAGCTGTAGCAAGCCCGCCAAGAGTGAGGATAGCGATGTTGCGGAGCATGATTGCAGGTACGACCGTGGAGAATGGATTCGAGCTTGTAGCTGGAAGTAGTCCACAAAGGCAGCTTACTTTATACAGATTTTACAATGTCCCTGTAACAGAGAACGTACGCAAGACCTCAGTATACTGTCATGCTGCACGACACCCATGCTGCCGATACAGGAGTCATTGAATGACCTGATAGGTCCTTTGAAATGGCCTTACTCTGATTATGCTTAGTTCAGGCTTTGATTATCTTGTAGAACATACATAGGTCAGCGAATATCTTATGCTCTGGATCAAATGTTCAGCTTACTAATAGTGTAACTACAGTTTGTCTGCTTTCACTTTTGCTCTGTTACTCCAATATAAGAAGATCTTTAACCCTGCGTCGAGTCCCACGATATTTAAACTAGACTCAATTCTTGCCATATGAATCGGATTGTCGAATCTTACCTGTTCAATTGTCGTGATACCCCAACCTGCCGAGTTTGGACAGTAAGTCCTGCGTGTCAAGGAATTATATCAATGGCTGATGATATACAGACATCAAAGCTATATCGGGAACTGAAATTGTGTAAATGATGGTCTGGGTTTGGAGTCAGAAAGGGCGAGGATATATGGTCGTCAAAGAGACGTACCTCCGCGTGTAAGTATGACGTAATGTCCTTGTACCACTTGACAGGGGGGAAATCTGCCGCCGGAGCAAGTAAGTCAAAAGATTGCCATGTGCGATTTTATAAAATGACATGTGCGAACCATACGGTTCTAAATTCGAGCACCTGGGTAACATTTCTCGCCACTCCACGGGCAACTGTGAAGCAGAGAATTGGAAGATCACTTATCAGGCCACATTACATTATTCGAGTTCAAACTGAACATGCACGCAACACTGGCGCTATAAAATTGCCTAAACGGCCATGATGGATGTCCCTCCGTCCAGGGTCACCCTATTTCTGATGCTTACTTTCATCAGCCTTCCGGTCGGCTTGATCAAGCTTCCATCTGCATTTTTTCCTAGTACAGCATTTGGAGAGTAGACAAGTGCTTCTCCCGTATCGAGAGCTTCGACGTACTGCATAATATCTGCATTGTTCTCGACGACATTGATATGCTGCTTGAGCGCAGCGTACCAGGCGGGGCTTGTGAACCGATGCATAAAAATTATAGAGCATAAAGCGATAAGCTCTGTTGCGATTGTCGGTTCTTGTGTTGAGACGATAACGCGGACACCTTGATGGCGTTGTAGACGGATAACATGCATAAGGTGGTCTGTAAAGAATTTCGAACCGGGGTTGTTGAGCACGTACTTGAAAAGATCAGCAGTAGTCTTCAGAAGTTTACGAGATGAAGACTCATACTTTATGTGCTTCGTCCAGTACTACCATCTTCCCTGATGCAGTTGATTGCAGGAATAGCTCAAGACCGAGTTTGAAGAGAATGCATGCCGTGCTGGGTGTCAAGAAGGGGTCTGAAAGGTCAATGATAGTAACTTCTCCAGGTTTGAAGTCGGGCACTGATGCAGTGCCATTCATGTCCAAAAAAGACTCGAGCAAATTGATGCGCATTTGGAGCATGTTGGTCTGTTTCGAGTCAAAATCCTGGTTGGCAAGCCGCCGCTTGAATTCGATGTAATCCAGACAGCTGTCGGTACTTTTTGTGGCGATATCGCGCAGTATAGCTTCCACCGTTGCCATGTACAAAGGTACGATTGACTTTTCGTCAACGGCCATCAACGTACGAAGAGCACCAATGTCTAGAGTCTTTGCTTTGAGACGAAATGGCACCATACGTACGTTCGGGAGGCGGCCGTACATTCTCTTGATAGCGGGATTGGATGGTGAGTGTAACACAGTGACCTTGTTGACGTTATGATCTGGATATCTTGGATGAGCTGCCCCAAGGAATGCAGCTTCACTGATGTTAAAGCCGGCTCCACCACTACTCCAGTCCCCATAGCTGAAAACCAGCGTTGAGACAGGGCTCTCCAGATGACCGAGATGCTCCGAGGCTAGGACTGCGTTCTCTATTATGCAAGAGATTGTATGGCTTTTGCCGCTGCCTTGAACACCACAAATAAAAGCCGAGAATGGTGAATTTGTGTTCAAGAAAAGCTGAGGACTGGAATATGCATCACTGCCTTCTTCCAACCTGCCCAGCAGACCATATTGGGGTAGAAAGTCTTTGTAGTGCTCAGCAATAATGCCTGCGGCCACTAGAGGCGCTTGACGAATACTTCTCTCGCCAATACTCGAGGGCCCTGTTCTGTTTGTTCTGCCTTTCTCGATACCGAGAAGGTTGCCGGTCAAGGAAAAGCTTGGGGCTTTTCTATCGGCTGGTGTTGAAACACCCGCTTGAGCATCGGAACGCTCGTTCTCGTTGGACTCCTGCATTTGTTTAAGCTTCTTTGCCAATATATCGTCGCCAGGTGCGAGAGCTCTCCAATCTATATCAATAGACGAGAGGGTTGGGTGCGATGAGTAGTTTGCCTGCGGCGGACTCATACTCGTTGCGGGCCTGATCATGACCGACAGATTTGGATTTTCGGTATGCTGATCGCTTGTAACTGTACGTGCAGAAGGTAGTTGGGTTTGAGCTGTATTCGGATTCTTTTGCGCCTTCAAAACGTGCTCTCTCAATTCGGCAGCAGCAGCGGCCCTCGTGACATTCCTGGCGCAAAGGCTTCTCAAATGTCAATCTTACCATTCTTATCCTTCCAATCTGCACAGCTTACCTAGTCCATATGTTTACGACACCTTCATGGTCCAAATCGGGTCTCATGGCTCGTAGATGCGTATAGGCTGCATCAGGATCCCGAAAATCGCCTCGTTCATCCTGTGCAAAGTTGTCACAGCATTCGTATGTATACTCCGTGATAAAGCTGGGAGATGTCAGCGATTGAATTGGGTCGATAAGTAATGAACTAACGTGCTGAGCGCCGGCTCTAGTGCTGCTTGGTGCTGTGGGTATGATGCAAGCATTCGATTACGGAATCGATTGACGCGAATGGGGCCCTTTTGATTCCCATATCGTTTACAAAATTCTGTCCGTACGAAATCTTGCCACGGCACTGTAACTGAGCGGCTTTCGGGTGCCATTTCAGTGTTGACAGCCTACAACGTCGATAAGTTGAGAATCAGTTGTGATGAGAACGAGCCTGCCCAGGTTTGCTCACCCGAGAATTGGTCGGTTTTGCTCGTAGACTAATTGAGCCGTGGATTTCTCAGCGACTACCCCAGTCAAGCAATCAAGGTCGTACAAACGTCGAGTGAAGACTCGTTGGCCTAATTTGTTACTGAGGGTGACTTCGATGCCCTCGTGTTGCAACCAATATGGCCGAGACTGCAAGAAAGTGGTCGACTCCGCGTCGCTGGAACTTTTGGGAAGTGGGACACAAGAGGGTCTGAGAAGTGCAAGGCAATGTTCACGGTGAAGAAGCTCTTATCCGTGAAAGTGAAAGTGAAAGAGAATCTGTCAAGGGGAGCATCGTACGCTATTATAGGGAATATAAGTTTTGGAACCCCCCCCCCCTGTCAAAAAAATCCACTTTGTTAAGAGGATATGAGACCTAGCAGTCAGCTGATTAATATGGGTATCAAGTTACTCGCCATGACGTGCCGAGATAGATAATGAAGGTCTGCAGGCTTGCTCTTACCACGTTAACACAACAAGAGTGTGATGAAGGAAGGAGAGTCGGCAAGACAGAATAATGTTACTAAGGGGCAGAGTGACGTTGTTACGATCTCCGTGGCCTCCGAGTGGTGGTGAAGGTCTGGGTCAGGGTCTGCACGTGACCATAACGTCACAACCCTCGTCACAACCCCTCCCCCTTATCTTTGGCATGCCGAGTCTCCTTCCTTTATCAAACTCTCATCAACTAGCGTTGTAAGGATAAACCTGCAGACCTTCATTATCTGCCTTAGCACGTTAGGCCGAGTAAGTTGATACCTATATTGTACCTAGGGTCGTATCTGATCCTATATCTCTACTTTTTTTGACAAGGGGGGGGGGGGGGGTCCCAAGACTTATATTGCGCACCAATACGACAAAGACTGAACGAACATGGCACGGATTACCTGATGTCATGGAGTATTTGCAGCTCGAAGATACAATCAGGGTATCTCGTCGTGGCTCATAACCTATTGGATCTGTTCAGGTGATGATAGATGATATAATTACATTGAATCTATGTACGAGCAACCTCCTCTATCTGTAGAGGAGCAGAGACAAAGAAGCTTGCTGTATGCAAGACAGCAAGCAAGACAAGCAGCGAGACAAGCTGGTTGTGCATGGGATGGAAGCTGATGAAAACCAACACGCGATTGAGTGAGTGAACGAAGTGAGCGAAAGAAATCGCGAAACCGACAGCCCCCCTTTAGCGAGATCCCATGAGCGACTGAGACAAAGTCGCGCCTGTTCGAGAAACCACACTAGTGCGGATCGGGACGGCAAACAACTCACTTTCACCATACGCTGGGATCAGGACGGCGCTTCAGTGTTTTAAAAAGTACTCCCCACAAGTTCTCAGCAACTCTCCAAACAACGTTTTGCGCATGGTATTCCATTTTTCGTCCAGGCGGGTCCTGCAATCTGATTGACCGACATTGCAGATGGACTACGACCTTACAGCGCTTTTTGCTGAGGCAAAAGTCACCACAACTGACATTCAAGGTCAAGAACCACTTCTTGCAGCACAAGAGTCTGCCGCCACGATGTCGCAGGACATTTGCGAGCTCGGCGGAGTAGCAGTGCCTGAAGGTGAGAGTTCGATCAGCTTAGACAGTGCCCATGGCCTTCTATTCGGCATGGAAATCAGCACTTACGCGGAAGACACGATCAAATCATTGCTGCGAGATCGAAATTATTTCCAAAAGGAATTCTCTCGATACAAGAAAGCCTATGAAGACCTGGAGCGACGTGTGTACAAGAATGCCATCTCTGATGTCAATCTCCCTGCAGACTTGACGCGTAGACTGCACCGGTTGGAAAACGACCTCGAACGCCAACAAGCCAATAACAAGCAGCTGAGACAGAGGCTCAAGATTTCCGAGAGCGAAGTCACTACGCTCCAGGGCGAAATTGCAGGCCAAAAGAATAAAACCAAGGGCGCGGATAAGAAGGTGCGTAATGCCAAGGACTTTGCCGGCAAGAGCGAGGAGAAGGCAAGGCACGCCGTACTAGACAAACAACTACGCATCTCTTCGGAACGTCAGGTGAAGAACGAGCGCAATGAAGCCTTCGCTAAAGTAGCGTCACTCACAAGAATGTGTGACGAACTCCAATCAGATCTACAGGAGGAGACATCTGGCAAGCCACACCTGCGCAAAATCAGTACCTCCTCAGACGAAGCAATTGCAGTGATCCCGATCGAGCTGACAATTCTACGCAAACATTTTGTGAGCCTTGTGCCTGTCTTTGAGTCCTACCAAATCGGCATCACGGAGGAGATGCAGCGCTGGTACGACGGATGGAGAAAATCGAAGGACACTACTCAGGAGGTTGTCGGTGCCACTTATATCCATACTGAACAGAGTGGTGAGTCGGCTCCGAGTCTGGGAAAGCTTTATGGAGATATGATAGAACTGGTTGACGGTCATCAGCAGACGGGTGCTGAACACAATGGTCCTCGATCGAAGCGAAGCCTTGAGACAACTTGTCGGAAGACAGGAGAACGACACAATAACCAGGACTGAAGTGCTGGACTTTGTCGCTGGGGTGTTTTGAGTTGTTGGAAGTGCGGCGGTGCAACTGGCTGGGGAGTCCAGACCTTGCGACACCACCTTAGATCAGGTCCAGCTGTAGTCTTTTCCCAACGTGCTCCACTGTCAAAATTTCAGTGCTGGACACACAGGTTTGTTATTAGCTTCCGACGAAGAAAATTTGTTTGCGTGGCCTGCATGTCTAGTGCTCGGCGCAATTGCCGTACGAAACTTATGAGCAGCGTGGCAGCTGCTGTACGGCGTATCGTGTTTGTTCTATCAAGTTAGTGGAAATTGCAGTTTTCTCAGCGTCAAAAAGTCTGCAGCTCCAAGAAAAATCTGCAGCTTTAAGAAGGTTCTTCAAGATGGTTGCTTAGCACTCATTTCGATGATAGCCAATCGGTGTCGCGAAACCACCTCGAACCACATCCGAGGCCACGGGGCGGCAGCCAGCTCAGACAACCGGGTCTCGCACACCTGCATAGTTCCCGAAGCTTATCGATTGGCCGTTGTGTTACCTGACGTACCAGGCACGTAGATGCTGCGTACCTGCAGCCCGGACTTCGGATAAGCCCTGTTTCAGAGCGAGCTGACTTGGCCCCCAACCATCGGCGGAAATTGCAAAATATATGGATAACGGACATGTATAAGAGAGAACCACGGTTCGGACTCTTGTCCATGCATTGCTTGTATCTTACCCTTTCTGTCACTCATTCGTGTTCTCTTTGAACTTACAGATTTGCTTGGTCGCTGGCCGATTCTCACAGTCCTTTCAAGCGAAGCTTGCCACATCGGACACTTTGTCTGACTTCCGTACAAGTCCTCAATATGCAGCTTCTGGCTGTACTCCTTTCTTCGGCTTTCGTAGCTTCGGCCACGAAACACGGACATCAACACTTCCACCGCCACCGTAACGACATCGTACTCGCTCGAGGCGTCGATGATGTTGTCGATTCCGTGAAGAACAAGACCGAAGAGGCCAAGGATAAGATCTCCGACGCTGTCGACTCTGTTCTCTCTCGCGTCGAGTCTTGGGTCATCCCGGTGACGTGCCCATGGAAAATCCCCTGGCCGCTGCCGGACACACCTCAGCCTACCGTCGACGATGTCGACATTCCTCAGCTCTCGCTCTTCAAGCGCCCAGACTCTACACCAGACACATTGACTATCTACAACTTCTGTGATTATGACCTCTATTTCGAACCACATATTGGCAATACGGTAGAGGCGATTGGTCATGTTCCTGCTGGAGGCAAGCTCGATCGACCCTTCGAAGCAACGCCCGAAGGTTCCGGCGTCAACCTCAAAGTTTCAAAGATAGAGGGCGACTTCTCAAAGCCTGTACAGGTTGAGTACGCAGTCTCAGCTGGTACTGTCTGGTACGACATCAGCCTCATCGACTGCTTGGGCCGCACAGAAGACGGTCTGAGGAATGGTGATACATCAGGTTGTGCAGGCCACGAGGCGGGCTTGCAGATGGGGCCGGCTAAGGATGCGTTGAGCTTCCAATGTGGTGCTGGTGCCTGGTGTGACGATCAAGCGTATCTGTACGAGGTATGTACTGAATCCGCTAGAGTAAGAGAGTATGAGCTAACTCTCGATGCAGGAGAATCTTTGCAAGAAGAGCAACCCCAACTCGGCATGCAGCTCGGAGAAGGGCATGGCTGTTGAGTTCTGTGCAAGTAAAAGAAAGTGATGAACCTTTCGACATTAGGAATTGATGACAGGCGTTTTTTGGCGGACTTCAAGCTTATGATACACAGGAGGTCGGCGGCGTTCTGGTTATGACTTGATCTGGTGCGACTTCGATTCTTAGTATATGACTTATTGTAAATGATGTTTATGAAATAAGATTTTTTGAGGACATGCTACCCTCACTGTAATTGTTGAAATATTTTCTGCTGGTAACACGATTCGTATTTCCCTGTTTTGTGGAAGTTGCAATAGAGCACGCGGTAGATATCGCTCTCGTCGGAAGCATGAATGAGAGGCATACCAAGCGTACTCGCTGCAATGTGCGCCGTTTCCTAAAGATCAAAATACGAGCGGTGTGGAGAAATCTTTCAGGGGTTTGAGATCGCGTAACGGACTGGGATGCAAGCCAATCATAGCAAGCGATGTCGCAAGGGTTCCCCGCTTCCCCAGCCTCGACATCGCGGTCGATCTTCGTACAACGTCACTTCGGTCGCTGCTTGTCCGATCAAAATGTACGGTGATCTTCAGTCAAGGTACGGCAGTTCAGAGCGGTAGGTTTGTTGCTTCACGATCCGCGGTATCTGGCTATATATTGGTGATTTTTCTGTAGCGGTAGACTTAGACTGTGCATAGCAAGATGAGGTCCATTTCATTTCTCTCCGCATCAGCGCTGCTTGCGCCTGCCATTGCTATTCCATACGATGAATACATTTTAGCTCCTCGATCGCGCACTGTCCGCCCAATCTCTGTGCACAACACCAATGGCTCTGTCAGCAATCCAGAAAGCCTTACAACAATCAATGGCAGCTCCACTTTCGATGGCAACGCAGCGACTTCCTATGACTTCGGCATCAATATTGCTGGCGTGGTCTCTTTGGACATTGGTTCGGTCTCAGATTCGTCTCAATACATTGGCGTTACCTTCTCAGAAAGCTCATTTTGGGTGTCAAATGCATCTTCAGACGCAACCGCCGATGCGGGAAAGGACGAAACGCTCTGGTTCCACGTCACGGAGCCAGGAAGATATACCGCCCCGAGGGAGAAAGAAAGAGGAGGCTTCAGGTACATGACCTTGGTGCACAACTCGACCGACGGCACAGTCGAGGTCACAAGCGCAGCAGTGCATTATACTGCAATGCCACATTGGGAGGACGATGCACTTGCCAATTATACAGGCTATTTCCACTGCGACGGTAATCAGTCAATCAATCTCGACACTTGACCGGACAGCTGACTGTGTATAGATGAACTCTTGAACCGCATCTGGTATGCTGGTGCATACACAAATCAAATTTGCACCATCGATCCCAATCATGGAGATGCACTGATTCACATTGGCGTGATTAACTCGTCGGTATCCGACGCAACAAATGTCACATGGTACTATAACACTACAATCACAAACGGAACCTCTGCTTTGGTAGATGGGGCTAAGCGTGATAAGCTTGTATGGGCAGGTGGTACGTCAGTTTGACAGTCTGACTGTATATGCAGAAAAGCTGACCCGTGCACAGACATGGCCATTGCGGTACCAGGTGTCGTGGTATCCACAAATGATGTGATCTCTATCGAGAACTCGCTGAATTCCCTGTTTGATCTTCAGGCCCCTGATGGCAACTTACCCTATGCTGGACGACCATTTCCAAGTATAATATCATTCACGTACCACTTGTACACGTTGATTGGTGTTGCTGATCACTATCTGTACACTGGTGATCTAGCGTACCTCCAAGGCCTCTGGGATAAGTGGAAGCTGGCACTATCCTGGTCGATCAGTCATATTGACTCATCAGGATTGATGAATGTTACTTCGGCCGCTGACTGGCTACGATTCGGTATGGGTGGACACAACATCGAAGCCAACGCCATCCTTTACTACACCATCACACACGGTATCGAACTTGCTGCTGCCCTCAATGACACCTCGTCAGTTTCCAATTGGACTACCATTGCTAAGACCATCAAGACATCTGCGAATGATCTCCTTTGGAACGACGAGGCTGGGATGTATATTGACAACGAGACCACAACCCTTATGCCCCAAGACGGTAATTCATGGGCTGTTATCGCGAACTTGACTGCAAACTCCATACAAGTGCAGAGAATTTCCGCTGGCCTTGCACAGAGATGGACTCCTTACGGCGCCCCAGCTCTGGAAGCCGCAGATGCCATCTCACCTTTCATTTCTGGATTTGAGTTGCAGACGCACTTCCTTGCTGAGAACACGACTGCCGCTCTTGGGCTCATGCGGCTACAATGGGGCTTCATGCTTGATGATCCGCGCATGACCAATTCGACGTTTATTGAGGGCTACTCGACGACTGGCGAGCTGCATTACGCACCGTATCTCAATGACGCACGGATATCGCATGCACATGGCTGGGCGACTGGACCAACTTCTTCACTCACATTTTACGTCGCCGGTGTTCAGCTTCTCAGCGCTGGAGGAAAGACATGGCGCATTGCACCCTCGCTTGGTGATCTGAAGATTGCTGATGCTGGATTCAGCACTGACCTTGGGTTCTTCTCCGCAAAGACGCAAGTTGGCGATGACGGTGCCTGGACAATGGAGTTCGAGGCGCCACGAGAGACAAGCGGAGAGGTCAAGTTGCCAAACTTGGGCTGTATAGGTAAAGTGTTGCTGGAGGAACAGAGTGGAAACTATGAGGATATCCTGGTTGAGGTTCAGGCCGCAAATGCAGGACCCGTCACGATCGACGGACTACCAGGTGGCAAGTGGAGTGCGGTGTATGTTTGCTCAAACTGAGTTTAGATATTAACATCGCATCTCCGGGCTAGTTGCCCTTGATAGTATTCTCGAAATAGAACGAGCGATTTGTCCTCCGTCTCTTCTTCAGGAGAGTACTCTCTGTCTAACCGCTATTGACTTCAAAGCCCTTCCACAAATAAGCTGCAGGGCCCTGTAGTTGTGTTTGGCCAGCACGCAATTTGTGTGTTGTGCGTGCATCGTGCCGGCGTATTTATTGTACTCGTGTCGCGTTTACATTGGCATAGTAGCACACCACGACCATGGCTTACAGTATGGTGCGCACGTACTTCCATCGTCTTGAGCAGATTTATGCGGACTCTGCCGCATGTGAAAGCCAAGCTGTGCGGCTCTGCGGCCGGAACACAGCAGAAACACTCGAGGAGAGTAGGAGACATTCGCCCATTTGTGGTAGAGGTTGACGACGCTTCGAAACGAACATCTGAAGCTGCTTGGCAGATGTGGCGAGAAAGTTGAGACGCGTTTCTGATACGGTTGACAACTTTTTAGTGTCGCAAGCACCTGTGCTGACGCTCAGACTGCTCTCCGCCAGCCTGTCAGACAGCGCATTGTGCAGCTATAGTCTCTGCGAAGACATTCGCACCCTCCACATGGAACTGATCGGTCGCTTTGGGCACACATACCTGAGGCAGGAGAAGAGCGCAAAGCGTGCAGGGGCTTAGGACCAGTGATCGCTCCCTTTTTCTGCAGGTGTGTTGCGAGAGAGCGCTTGTGATTACTTCATACTAACATATTGGCTTAATTTCCGTACCTCGGCATTGCTTTCCACGAGGATCATCGCATTCAGCACCGAAGACGAGCTTTGCAAGCCCGAATCCCCACCCTTACCCCCACCCCCGCCCAGAATGCCATGGCCGCTGTGGAGTTCCCGTCAAACATGCACGACAACAAACGTCCAGGAACCCGCACTTGTCACACGCGTCTGTATGCCTTAGCTGTCCCTCCAGACACATGCACGAGTATCATGTTGCATAATCCGAAGTAGCACAAGGCCATCCATACTCGGTGTTGGGCGGCCGTAAAGACTATCCCAAGAGATTAGGGAGATCTAATTCGAAAGATCAATATTGCATCTGCAAGATGCAATCGAATCGCGCATTTGCATGTGGCCGCTTAGCCTTGATGTTGATGGCTACGAAAACGAATCGCCGGCTCGGTCCGGAGACTTTTCCGCGAGTTGGAGTTGCGCGCTCGCGAGAGCATCGTCTGATTGCCCGAAACGGTAACGTTTGAGGTGTGTGACTCCCCGCCTCGGCAACATGGCTTGTGACTCTTGCTGCAAGCTTGTATAAGATCAACGGGGCCCTCACCTTATAGGCTTTCGACTAACGCATCATAATCACTCCATCACCCCACCATCTCAGAGTTCCCACAGAACGTATACTCAAACACTTCAAAAATCGAAATCCGTACAAACGGACAACAAAAGCATAATAGCGCGATACCACATCACACCTCACAACCACAATGCCTCCAATTAGCCAATTCCCGCCTGCTCGCGTCTTCCTCAAGACACCCGTTACGAGACCATCGCCCATCTCCACCAGCTCCATCAGATCACCAATGACATCGTCGCCACCAACACCAAGATTTACATCTCACACCGCTACTGCATCGCCATCAGTGTCGCAATCCGCTGCGCAAAGATCCAGCATGACCACATCGGAGTTCAATATCAGAAGATGAGGTACGTCGGCTAGGGCATCACCTTCCGTGAATTTGAAACTCACACAACACAGGCATCGAATTGTCTTTCCCCTCAATTCTGCGATAACAATGATACCCTCTTTTCTCCTTTTTTACTCTTGAACGCCGGTCCTTGTTCCTGGAGTACGGTGGCAGCGTTCAGCCCCAGCATCTTCAGTTCGGGCGTTTTCGGTCTATGTGTCATGGCGCAGGTCGTCTTTGATGAAGGGCTGTGCGGGTCCGCAACATCTGCATTTGATCACCACGTGATCTCAGCTCAATTGCATGGGTAAAAACGGATGATAGCATGCGATGCCCAACTGTGGATCGCGATCTGAATCTCTAAAAGTTTGTTTGTAGCCAGCCTACAAAGTAGCTCGCCTGCAGGGGGCAAATGAATACCCAATATGACTTGATTCATGAACTGAACGACGATATCTTGAGCTCCCTTCGTGACAGAGCTGCAAAGATAATAGTGAAGTCAGGATACGTGCTTCCTTGACGTTGATGTCCCTTCAGCCGACATGCTTGAGCAGGCCGCTGTGCCGACCCCTCCGCTTGTGCGGAGCAAGGAGCTTGAGCTTGAGCCCCAGCCAGTAAGCTTGATACAGCACCATGGCCGTAGTGCCGGAGATGGACTTAGAAGTAATGGACTCATTTCCTTGGAAGGACCATGTCAATCAAAGGGTTCCAAGAGGGGCTTTGCTGATTTGTGGACGGCTTCGAGCCTTCAACACACTATCATATGGGCTAATGTCACTCGAATCTTGAGTATACTCATCCCACGCATGAAAGAAAACAAAAGGCAATGAATTACTCCGCCTCTCTATTTTGGATGCACGATTAGTGCGCCGCAGAGTCTACACGGTTCAATCCACCAACCTCCACTAGAATTTTGACATGACTCTCCTTATCATTGATCAAAGCCTTGATACCCCCTTCCACCAGATCCTCCATCTGAATCGTACTCGTGATCATTTTGCTAGGTTTCAGATTGCCTGTAAATATGTCAGTCGCGAACTCAAGTCATCGAATATTACGTTCAACCCACCATTCGCCAATTGCTCAACGACAGCCTCGAAATCCTTTTTCTGGTACCCGAGTACAGCAGTATACTTCGCCTCTCTGAACACAAGCATGTTGGGGTTGAACGGTACCGCCTTCTCCCAGATAGCCACGTTGACCACAGTCCCCTTGACGCGAACAGCCGTGCACGCAGCCTCGATGCTCGCGGGCACGCCCGCACAGTCAAATACAACGTCCGGGCCGCCGTTCCCTGCCAACTCCCTACTCATTTTGACGACGTCGTACGTCTTGGGATCAAGAACGTGATGCGCCCCAAACTCGCGCGCAAACCGCTGCCGGCTGCTCGACACCTCGCTCATGATGATTTGCCGCACGCCCTTGGCCTTCAGACACTGCACGACGGCGAGCCCGATGGGGCCACCGCCAAGGATCAGCGCGGAGGAAGAGGTGTCCAGCGGCGCGGCGGAGACGGCGTGCCATGCGACGCTCAGCGGTTCGACGAGCGCCCCGACATCGAGCGGGATGTTGGACGGCAGCGGAATGATAGCTTTCTGTGGCACCACAACGTGCTCGCTTAGTCCGCCGCCGCCGCCGGACAGTCCAATGAAGCCGCCGTTGTAGCACACGTTCTCGCAGCCAGCAATGCACGCGTGGCACGTCCCGCAGGCTATGGTGGGCTGGACGACGCACTGCTGGCCGACGGTGAAGCCCTTAACGTCGGGCCCGAGTTCAGTGATGACGCCCGAGAACTCGTGGCCCAGGGTAATGGGGATGGAGTCGTTCGTGCAAGGGTGCGGAGTCGTTGGGGCGAAATTTGGCCCGCCGAGGAACTCATGGAGGTCGGTACCGCAGATGCCTACGTACGCCGGTGCGACCTTCAGAAGAGTCAGTACGTGTGTGTGGATGAGTATGTAGTTACTTGAGGGGAGTAGAAGCATACTCGGACTTCTCCTGCGCCGCACTTGGCCTCAGCCACATCGGTTTCAATCCTGATATCTTCCTTGCCATAGTATCTTGCTGCGCGCATGTTTGCCCTGTAATACGCTTCGTCTTTACTGTTCTCGAGGATGTATCGCGATCGCTCTCTGTAGTGATTACGCTGTTGATGAATGCGCACTCGATCATGGCCGACATTCGACTCTTGTATTCTCACTCTACCAAAAGGAAACGGAAACCCCTCTTCTCGAGCTGACGGTCACGGACTAAAGGCAAGGACCCACTGAAGATCAAGTCGGCTACGAGGACAACGGCGGGCTACAGCTAAGAAAATGCAAGTCGAGTTGCAAAACGCAGATTGCTTGCGGTTGTAGGCGGAGGGCAAGGCCTTTCTTAAGCCACGTACACCTCACCGCACTCGCGGAGCCGCCACGCCCAGGCGTCAGCGAAAGCGTCAGCCCGGTGCGACGGCAGGATTTTCTCCCCTCGCCGTGATATCGTGAGATCGGATCTGGGTGCGCGGTCTGAAACAGGACTGGTAGGTCCGCACAGCCGGAATCAGACGTTGACGCTGAGCTATAAGTGGGCGGTGTGTTAAGCTTTGCGGGGGAGGGGCAGGAGGGCGAATCAGGTGGGCAGATCCGGGGTTGGCGCTACCTAGCTTGGATAAATCTGGATGCTGGTGGCAAGGGGTGTTGTTCCACTGTCTTTTGGAGTAACAACTCACGACCACCGAGAATCACCCATGTTGGCGATTCCTCTCTGCTTGGTATGGGCAACATTCGGTGGACGTGGAATGTTACTCCGACAGACAACTTGTTGACACTGGGTTACGGAAAAAAAAGCGGAACAGGTGGTGGAGAGCTGCGGGGCTGAATGATCTGCTCTGTATTCAAGATACGGTTCTGTCCCACCTGCAGCCTGTGGCGAATGTAAATGCAGCACTGAACGCCGAAAAATGCCCGTTCCACTTGCTGCGTGTCTTACCCAAGCATCTCACTCCAGTCAGGGGTGACGACGAACTTTCCTTTGACGCGCCCAAACGAAACAGCTTCACCGGCGTCCTCTGGGACCACGCGGTCTTTCTCTGGTACGACATGAATGCTGACGACTTCTTGTAAGAAGCTTGCCTTATTGCCAGGCGCAAGTTCGTAACTTGTGCCTCCCCAGTCCAGCGTTGTGCGTCCTGATTGCCTTACACGCAGCTTACCAACAAATCCGCTTGCAAAACGCGGGCCTTGTACTGCTTTCGCAGCGGTATCGGAGAATCCTTCCTCGACCTTGATTTTGGATGCCTCCTTCTTAACTGTTGGTACGGATGCGGACGCTTCCGCGATATCAGAAGTCTCCTTTCTGACGCTGGGCTCTTGGAGTTCTGGCATCAGTGGAGGTATCTGGAAGAGATATACGTTATTATCTCGCACAGTAGGCTTCGGAGCCGGAGTGGCGCCATCCGCCATAGCTGTGTCGCCCGACTCGTCGACAGCAGGTGTATCTTCTGGACCCAACTCGGCGCGGATATGTTTGCGGTTTTCAAGGAAGCGAGACCACTCGGCGCGGTCTTCGTCCGTCTGGAGAACGGGTTCCGCAATGCTCTTTGTGCGGCCTTTGGCCTTTCGTTCGGCAGTGGGTGACTGTGGCTCTTCTTTCCGTGTTGCCTCTGTCTGCTCGGCATCCAGGCCCACTTGCTCAGCATCAGCCATCTGTTCATCATCGCTCGTATACTCTGTCTTGACTTGAACATCTAAATCGTCGGTATCTTGCCACACACCCTTGAAGGGCTTGCGCACGCTTGTGATTTCCACCTCGCCTGCCTTTCCCTTCCCCTTTCGAGATGACTGTCCTGAACGTGCTCCAGAGGACTTACTACCGCTTGTCCCTGTAGCCTCTGCTGTGTCTTTTGGTGCGGTCTCGGCGCTAGCTTCCGTGTTGAGAGCCAACGTTTTCTCTTGGTGTTCTTTTCGTGTGATTCGGATGGGCAAAGCCGATCTCGAAGGACGTTCACCGTCGTCTGCGCCGTCTTCGTCGTCCGAAATCTCGATGAGGTCGATGTCTCTGCGCGGAAACTCTTGATCCTCTTCATCTTCAGAGGATTCCACGACTCCACCGTCTTCTCTCTTGACAGACGAGCTGCCTCCTCCTCCACCACCACCGCCACCGCCACCGCCGTAACCGCCCGATCTGCTTGGGCCGCTTTCATCACCCTCATTTTTGACACGCACTGCTCGTGAGCCTGATCCGGCTCCAAACCCTGAGAAGCTTCGATGGTTGGCCTTGCGGTCTGGTGTACATATCAGCATAGCCCCACGCTAGTGTACGGTTTCCCCTACCCTCTTTGGAGCTACCTAGCGAGAATGGCCCGCTCATAGCATTGCTGTAGCCACCACGGCCTCTTGTCGCTCTACTGGCTTCCTTCGCCGCCTCCCTCTCCTTCCTTCGCGCCTGGAAAGCAGCCTCCTTCTCTTGATCCCTGTTTCGAACCTTCTCCCGTTCCAACTGTTCTTTCTCCAGCGCTGCTCGCTCTTCCTTACTTCGACGACCAGTGAACATAGGCTTGGGCATTACTTTCTTGCCTGTCTTCGTACTCCCACGCTTCACCGAAGGCGACGCAGATCGCGAAGACGGCTCGGCACTGCGTAGTCCGCCCAGGCGCTGGACAGGAGGGCGAGTCGACGCTTCGGCACCATCTTGCGGCGTCGCTGCTGCAGAGGTGTCATTCGACGTAGAATCGTTGTCTGCAGGCGTTGGCAGCTTTGCGTCGGCGTCGCCTTCCTCCTTGGGCACTACAGCCTCCGTGGGTTCGGCAGGCGCATCGAACGTTGGCGGGGTCGTGGTTTCGGTGCCCTCATTGCTACTGTCCGCAGCTCGGCCTGCTGTAGCTCCTCCTCTGCCACCCGCGCGCGCACGCGTGCTGCCTCTTCCTCGCGGTTTCGGTGGCATTTGGTTGTCGGCACGATGTTTTTGCGATCGTGACCGTGACTGGGCGACGCCTCGCAAAACATTTTGGCTGGCTCAGATCTTATCGATAAGAACAGGGTCTAGGGTTTCCACGCGCGACGTCACTTGCGGAACGGGCTTCTTACTAAACGTGCGCACGATAAGCACTGCACCTGGAAAAGCGGTAGTCTACCTCATTTTGATTCGTTCACACATACGTTAAGAGCGCTCTACTCGTTCCCCTCGTTCAATCTTAACAATTACAGTACTCTCGAGCCACAAGCGATTCCCGTTCAAGCAGCAGTGCAACAAAGATGGTATGCCAATAAGTAAACGTCATGCTCCTCCCATGCGCGCTAGAAATGTTGGAGATAGTCTGCTCCCGGAACGCCAGCCCTGAAAACATCTTGCAAGAGCATGCTACACCGAGTAGCGTTCAGCGCGAACGCATTAACAAAAACATATTGATGCTTGGAAACATCCAAAAAACAACCAACAAGACCGGAATGAACACCTGCTCAGCAAGTTCAGCCCTCAACGAGAGCCTTGGGGCTGTTGCCCAATAGCTCAAGGCATCTGCGGGCCAGTGTGACAACCTCGCCTTCGCCGTCTTCATTATCTTCGTCGTCAGACTCGATGTTACGCTCGGAGATCTCGGTGACCATGTGGATGATCTCGTCCGACTTGGAGATGCGCTCCGACAGCCGGGCGTCCTCTGATTCGAGAAGTTGCAAAAGCGTCCAGATGGCGATGTGTTGGAATGTAGGATCACCGCTTGCCAGGAAGCGGCGGAGGTAGCCGTGAATACCGCCGGCAGGCTCTGTCCAGTTCTGAATGAAGATAGTGTAGTCACCCACTGCATCTGTTAGCGTTGATTCGATGACATGGATGGGGTGATTACCTTTAGAGGAGAGGTTGCCCAAAGCAGCAGCACTGTTACCCTGAACCTCAATACTGTCCGATTCTGTGAGAGGAATAAGGACATCAAAGACACCAAGGTTCAGTAGGTGGGGCTTCAGCTCTTCACTAAGAGCAAGGACGGCAATCGCTGCAGTCATTTCTGACTGCACAGGCAATCTCACGTTCAGGACCAACTGCTTGCACTTCTGTACAGCACCAGCCTCCAAAACCAGCTGCTTGTTCTTATCGGAGCTTGCTGCGAGATTGCGAAGAGTCGAGATCGCGTGGCATTGGATCTCATCATTTTCGGTAGAACCAAGAAGATCGACCAGAGGACGGAGGAATCCCGCTTCGATGATAGGCGACTCGTTTGCAGGGTGAATGGAGATATTCCGTATACATGCGACGGCAGAGAGGATTAGTGGGAGGTAAGACGACTGTAGGAGACGGAGGAGAGATGGTAGACCACGCGCTCGTACGATGTCAAGCTGGTAGCGTTCGTCTGAGGCCAAGTTGCGCAAGGCGAGTGCAGCCTGACATTGCACCTTGGGTGACGAGGATTCCATCAAATGGACTAACGACTGTACGAGACGGCCCTCAGTCTGTGCGAGTTTCGCGCGGTTGCTGGCATCAACGGCGATGTTGCTGAGGGCCGTTGTGCAGTAGTACTGGACATCGACGTCTGTCGAAGAGAGGAGCTGGACAAGTACAGGGATGGCGCCAGCGTTGACCAGTTGCTGGCGGTTATCGTCTGAAATATGATCAGCAAGTCACCCCCACTACATCACATAACAACGACGTACCTGAATGTGTCATGTTCAGCAATGCGCCGGTGGCGTTCCTTTGCACGCGCATGTCCCTGGATTTAGCCAGACGTGTGAGTGGCTGCAGGGCGCCCGAACGTGCAATCTTGGCCTTGTTGTCCTCGTGCGTGGCCAGGTTGGTGATGCACCCGACGGCGTTGCATTGCACCTCGACATTGGGTGAGTTCATTTGTTTGATGAGGGGCGCGAGGCCACCCAGTGCGACAATGGAGACCTTGTTCTCAGCTGCGAGATATCAGTGACGGGTGCTGGATGCGGTGAGCGGTGACGTACTGTTCACCGCGAGGTTGCCCAAGGCAGCGCTGGCGGCACGCTGCACCTCGAGATCAGGGTTCTGGAGCAGGAAGAGGATGGGCTCGAGCGTGTCACGGTCGACTTCGCGAACATCTGCAGGCGATTGTGGTCAGGCATGGGGAAGGCAGCTGGGTGCGGGACCGGGTACCTCTCTCCGTGATCTCAGCAAAGGTCAAACTTGCCGACCTCTGCAAATCAATGTTGTCTGAATATACAAGTGTGGATAATGCGCGTAGGGGCTCGCCAGAGAAGAAGTCGGTCTCGGCGCGCTGGACCAGGTCAGTATGTAGTCATGCAGAGATGAGGCGGCGGGCGGAGGTACGTTTTCAAGGAAGCCCAGCAGATCGGCAACGGCCTCACGCTCGCTGTCGGCCAGCACAGGATCGTAGATACTGTCCTTGGAGCGCCCTGTTTGAGGTGGTATTAGCTTTACTGTGCGATGGATGGCGAGACGATGATGCATACCGCCACAGCAGGGCGCGCACAGCTTGGAGAAGAAGTTGGAGACGCCCATGGTAATGATGCCGTCTGCTGCTCAAGAATCAAGGGCCTAGGAGGCCTGCCCGTGGGGTATCGCGGGAGTGATGGCGGGCAACGGCGAGAAGCGCAGACCAGACTAGCAGGAGGCGGGTGCTAGGAGTGCGCGCTGCGTCGTGCAATGAACTCTGTCTCGCGGCGGCGGTTGTGGTGTTGAGCGCCCGTGCGGAAGGCTGGGGGCTGCTTGACCTCCAAGAGCACTTGGGGCGGGCTTCTCCACCAGAGCTACGTAGGCGCGGAAGGCCGTTCCACCTTACTGATCAGGTAAGCGGCTTCTGGATGCTTTGTGCCAATCAGCGTGCGTATTACTGCACGAAAGAAAAAGCGGAAGACCTTATCACATGTAGAAAAGAGGTCCGTGAAAATAAAGGGTCTGAGCTACGCAAAACAAGTTCGAAGCCCTTGTATAGCGCGCCCGTTGCCCTTAGAACAGTTGCGCGTGAACACTTTCCGGTATGTACCTGAGGTACGCTGGCTGCTCATGGCAACGCCGTCAGGGCAGATAGCGTCATGCGCCGCTGCTCGTCCCCGGCTGCTATGCGAGGCACTCGGCCCACGGTGGTCTCTGTTTCATTTGTTGCGCCCCCCGTCGTGCGGCGGCACATACCTAGCAGGTAGTGCGTGCCCGTCGCCAGTGCCCTGCATGAACTGCATCTCGTCTATTGCACCCTGCCAGCCCCGAGCAGATGCTTTTTGCACTTGAGAAAATTCAATTAAGTAAAAGCATGTAACAAATGCGCCCAATAAACCATGCAGCCACTTTAAAGACGTGTCCACATAGTATACCTAAAGTGTTCCAAGTATAACGCTATGATAACTTCATGCAAAGAGGCTAAGCTGGTAAAGTGTACGCCAGCGATCCCACGCTGACCCGGCCTCTTCAGTACTTCGTATCACTGCGAAGCTCAGATGGGCACACCAAGCCCGCGACTGGACGAGAGACTCACTACCCTGGCTGTCGATGCGCGCGGGGAAGGGTGCTGCATCGTCGTAGTACGCCCGCAGTCTCCATGACTCCATTCACACACTTCTGCGCGCCGCCGGCGCCATGGCATACCGCTGTGTACGTCAACGCGAGCTTCGTCTCAAGGCTGCCCAGCGCTGCGCCCACTCAGGGTACGTGAATGCGCCAGCTTACCCCAGCCGCTCACCCCATTTGCCAGTGCTTTGGCGATCTTGTGTGACGCTATGCCTGTCGGCAGCCTTCCCCTCTCCGGCGCACGCCGAAGCGAACAGTGCGTGGGATGCTGAGTGGGTGGTGAAATAGGTCCCATGGTTGAGAGTTAGCCCGCCCATAGAATCTACATATAACCATTTCTGCACGCATCAAGTGCCATTGCACACACTGAACCACTCAACCGTTACCATCGACCCGCCGCAGTTCCCCACAAGCCTAACACAACGTTGTTTAGCAGTAGCACGGTGAAGATTCCAGCACGCTAGGCCGAGCAGGCATCCGTTGTTCTTGGACACATTCATATTGACAATCCCTTCATTCGCCCTCCGTGTTCTCCCGTCACTGTCCACCAGCCTTCAGCGCGACCCCACGGCCTGGACATTAATACACCGGGCGTCGCCGCTGTTTTTCGAGGTTTGCATCCACCACAGGCACCGATTTAATGGCCCCGCAGCCATCCTCACACATTTTCCAGAAGCTCAAGCTCGATACCTCGGCGCCCCACAAGCGGGTTGCATCGACTTTTGACTCGATCCCGCGACCCGACTCTGCGCAACATGGCCATGCTCCGTCGCAAGATGACCTTGACCATGTCGAGGGCCACAAGATTACAGATGGCCCGTTCAAGACACGGCACCACAATGGCTCTCACGGGCACATAGGTACCTACGATGGCGGCTTGGGCATGTCGCTGGGGCGCACGGTCAGCAATGAGAAGGCCATGGAAGAGCTATTCCGACGGCGCAAGACGTCTATCAGCTTCAATAAGGAGGTGCAGCTTGACACAGGAGACCGTGTTGGCCTGGAGGTCCCCGTACCAAAGCCAGCACCGCGACAATCCCCATCATACTCGCCAGATGATGGCAGCTACTCAGAGACCGAGTATCTTGAGATGCCCTTCAGGTCCCATCGAGCACTCTCGCGCCAGACTAGCAACAGCCATGGACGTTACCCGGTACTCGAGCCTACCGTGAACGACATGGCGAACGACAATGACCAGGTTGCGTCCCTCACATCGGAAGCCACTGCCTCGCCCTTAGAGGAGGCGCGCACACCCCTCGACCCCCCAAGCGAGTACATGCTGTCGCCGCTTCCTACCGCTGCTTCACCGTTGGAATTCCCACTGTTCTCGCCCATGAGTCGTGGACCAACCAGGAACAGAAGCTTTCGCACCGAGATTAGCGAGGATGGGAGCTTGAAGCGAACCAGTCGGCGATCTTCCAACCGTTCTGGTCGCTCTCTGTCGTCCATGTCCCCAGCTGCCTCGTTCCTTGCGCGCTACAAGGCCTCAGAAGCACCACTCAAGGAACCCCAGCCAGATGATGAGGGTCAGAGTCTTGGATTCAAGGACGAGGAGTACATTATCGGAAAGCAAATTGGCCATGGTGGTTTTAGCACTGTCAAGGAGGTAACGAGCATGGTTGGCGGCAAGCCGGTGATTGACGCGGTCAAAATTGTACGCAAGCAGCAAAGTAACAAATCCGAATTCGAGAACGAAGCCCTTCAGAGTCAATTCGACCACGAGGTGGAGATGTGGAGGTTCTTGCGACACCCGTACGTTCTTCCTCTCGACAAGGTATTTACTACCGACTACGCTACATTCTGCATCACAAAGTTAGTCAGGGGTGGCACCCTGTATGACTTGATCCGCGACACACGGCGAAAGCAAGAGACAGGGCTCGCAAAGCAACTGGTCAAGCGCTACGCCTATCAGCTGGCTTCAGCATTACGGTACCTACACAACGACGTTTGCGTCGTTCACCGCGACGTCAAGCTCGAGAACTGCCTTCTCGATATGTCTGCGTCCGATGCTGCAACCGAAGGTGGCGATGTACTGCTGTGCGACTTTGGCATGGCCGATTTCATTGTCCGAGACGATCGCGACAGCCCAGATCCGAATTCCGCTGGAGAAAATGACACCAGCACATCAGTCCAGGGCAGCCTGCAATATGCAGCGCCTGAGCTGTTCGATGCTACTGGTGCAGTTCTTTTCTCTCCATCGGCAGATGTCTGGGCCTTCGGAGTCGTACTGTATGCGCTTCTGACTGCAACCCTTCCCTTCAACGAAGGCCTCGATTCGAAAACGGCTTCGAAGATCATGAAGGGCGAGTGGGACCGGGACCTTGTACGCACTGCAGTGGCTTTGCAGGACGGAGGCGCTGAGGAGGCGCTGACTCTGCTGAACGGCTGCCTTGAGATGGATACCGAACAACGGTGGACCATCTCCGAAATCCTCGACTGCGCTTTCTTGCGCGACTGCGCCGAGCAGTTCGAAGACGTTTCGCGTCCATGGGCACCTCAAAATTGAAAAGGGAGGATTCTCCCACTCTCCAACATGGATAGATGATATTTTGGATACGATACCCCCTCTCCCGCATTTTATTTTTATTCCATTCGGCATCACACTATTAACAGACGGCCATTCTATCTTGTTGCTTTCATCTATGTTTCCATTGGATACCCGGGTTTGTTCTGCTAGGATTTTGGTGTTTCTTGTCTTCGGCGCTAGTAATCGCCTCGGTTATATAACTCGCAGCATGTGCTGTGCTAGATGATCTGAACAACAGGTTGACGATAGCCGTAGATCCTGCAGCAGACTGCCAAACTCATTTTTCAGCCTGACACCTCTCGCATCTTTGATTGACTATCAGTGTGTCTCGTGAGCAGTCGGGTTTCCCGACCTAAGTGTTAGCCACGCCTTCCCCGCAGTCTAAGTTCGCGTATCTGCATTTTCTTCCACTTCTTTGCCCGTGATCCCAACACTAGATCTGCATACTGCACGACTCTGCAACATATGGATCCTTGCCTATTGTGGATCCGTGGATAATCCCTTGCAACACCTCTACACGTCGATCGGCCCCGCTGGCGCAGCCAGCACTGCCTCACGACTCTGATCGCTGACGAGGCGTGCTCTGAGCCTCCTGCACTCCTAGGTCTAGGCAATCCGAAACAGTGTCTTGCTAAAACAAATCCATTCCGCCCATTGACGTCAGTCTCTTACAGCGTTTGTTCAAGCTACGGCATTTTGCCACGGCCGACTAGACACCAGGCACGCTACATATGGTGAAAGTTAACATCCTACTTAGAGGCACTTAGATCCAGTGAGTTCCATAGAATTTACGAATTCCTTATGTGACTATAAATTTAACAACCTGCCATCCCTTCTTTGCTTTTTCTCGGTCAGATCCTTCCAGAGTGCTCGGTGCCCAGTCGGCCGTGGCAAGCTGCTGTACAGTTCGACATGCAGCCAAGACCAGTCGCAGCGCGCATTCGAACAGATCATGCGGCCACACTTCATGCAAGTGCAATATCAATCTTACGGCCCGCCTCACCAATTGTCTCCGCCTCCAACCAACGGTACTAGCTCCCGTAGGCTTGGTAGTGCTTACTGTGAGAAAGCTGTCTGTACCGAAGCCACCCGTTCGCCGCTTCGGGTGGTCATGCCGCCTCTGTCGCACAACGGTCAGAATGTTCGAGTACGAATCGCAGCAATTTCACCGCGTTCGAAGGTCACAAAAACGCCGTAGCGTGCAAGCAGCCTATGTCGTTCCTACGACACGTCTCTCGAGCACCTTCCCCAATCGGGTATCTCCACGAAAGGGCAAACGCTGGAAAGAGCGGTCACCTCTGGGCGCCTTGTTTCCACTGAATCTTGATCACCACCCTAGCTGCGGCTGCAGGGAATGCCTGACGTCTTGTGACAGCACGGATAACGATTGGACACATATGGGAACTGGTCACTTATGGGATTGGTCACCTATTGGTTTGTTCACTTACGGGATCGGTCACATATGGGACTGGTTGCCTATAGAACTCGTCACAAACGGGGAATGGTCATTATTATGAAGAATCCATCAACTACCAGGTTTCCCCTCCGTCGCTGCTCTCGATCCTGATCCAACATCTGCAAACAGTCTGCTACTCAGCCATGCACACCCTATTCTTAGCTGCGCTGAGCTGCTTGCTCTCGATCACGGCTTCACTGTCAACGTTTACACCGGCCCGCCCGCCTTCCTTACCTCTTGCTGTTAAAAGTCCATACTTGAGTGTGTGGCTCCCTGCTGGCAGCAATGGAGGAAATGGCGGCTACCTTCCTGGAGAGTGGCCTCAATTCTACACGCAAGTCGGTCTATTCCAAGTAACATCTTGACTTACTGACGGTTTACAGTGGACAGATAATTGGCTGGACGGGCCTCGTCCGGGTTGACAACGAAACTTATACATGGATGGGCGCGCCGAAAGGCGTCCCGGTAGCAAATCAGACTGCTTACGAGTATACCGCCACAAAGAGCATCTTCACCATCGAGGTCAACGACAAGGTGGCCCTGAATATCACCTTTCTTTCACCGCTCACCCCTAAAGATCTCAAACGCCAGTCGTTGATCTTCTCGTATATGAATATCGAGGTCTCGTCCCTTGATGGTGAAGAGCACGAAGTACAAATCTACACCGACGTTAGTGCCGGTACGCAAAAGCACCTTCCAGAATCACTGATGAAAGCGCTAAAGTCCGCGTAGAGTGGGTCTCAGGCGATGTTGCTGTGACTGCGCGATGGGATTTTGGGTCAACGGACGACTTGTTATACCATCGTGTGTCAAGGCAGGATCAGCAAACATTCTCTGAATTCAATGACCGAGCAGAATGGGGGAATTTTGTGAGTTGCTCGAGATGTCTCGGGATACTATAATGCTAACCCCTCTTAGTACTACGCTACTGATGCTAGCAACGGCGTAACCTATCAGTCAGGGGCTGACGACGATGTTCGAGGTGCTTTTGTGTCTAATGGGCAACTCAAGAACACAAATGACACAAACTACCGCGCCATCAACAATGCTTGGCCAGTCTTTGGCTACGGTGTCGATTTGGGAGCTGTGAAAGCGTCCGCAGTTTCGACCCTCTTCTCGCTAGGCTTGTGTCAAGACAAGGCTGTTCAATTCCTTGGAGTCAATGGCTTGACTGTTCTTCCATCCTTATGGAAGAGCTACTTTGCAGATGATCTTGACGCGCTTACCTTCTTCCATCAGGATTATTCAGAATACAGTCAGATTTCAACGACATTGGATGATCAGATTGCAGGGGATTCCATTGCGGTTGCTGGTCAAGACTACGCAACGTTGACTACTCTAGCTACTCGTCAAGCTTTTGCAGCGACTCAACTTGTCGGCACCGAAGACAAGTACTACCTTTTCTTGAAAGAGATATCGTCGAATGGCAACACACAAACCATAGATGTAATCTATCCAGCGTCACCGATATTCTTCTACACCAACCCCGAGCTGGTTCGACTGCTTCTGGATCCCCATTTCGAGAATCAGGAAAGTGGTCACTACCCCAACAAATGGGCTATACACGACCTTGGAACACATTACCCGAACGCTACTGGCCATTCTGATGGCAACGATGAGCATATGCCGCTAGAAGAGTGTGGCAATAACATCATAATGGTGCTAGCGTACGTTCAGCGTTCAGGCGATAGCGACTACGTCAAGCAGCACTATACCATACTCAAACAATGGGCCGAATACCTGGTCGAAGATAGTCTCTACCCTGCACAGCAGCTGTCGACTGACGACTTTGCCGGACACCTTGCGAACCAGACAAACCTCGCACTCAAAGGCATTATCGGCATCGAAGCTATGTCTCAGCTATCTTCTTTGGTTGGCGAGACTGCCGATGCAGAGAACTACACCACAATCGCGCACGACTACATTTCCAAGTGGCAAACCCTAGGTATCAACGATGACGCTTCTCCCCCACACGCTATTCTTAATTACGGCAACTCCTCAACCTGGGGTCTGTTGTACAACCTCTACAACGACAAGCTCCTCAACACCAATCTTGTTCCGCAAGAGGTCTATGACATGCAATCCGCATTCTACCCGACCGTTCAGGAGAAATTTGGTGTACCACTTGACACGAGGAACAGGTACTACACAAAGTCTGATTGGGAGCTCTTCTGCGCTTCGATCGCGAGTGAAGAGACGAGAGACATGTTCATCAGCGACATTGCGAAGTGGGTCAACGAAACGCCGACAAGCAAGCCGTTCTCAGATCTCTATCAGACGAATGATGGCAGCTTCCCACCGGGTATAGAGTTCAAAGCCAGGCCTGTTGTGGGTGGGTTGTTTGCACTCTTGTTGCTTGCGCAAGGTAGAAAATCTTGAAGTGAAATCTGGATAATACAAATCCTTGAAGTACTATACCAACATCATGCTCATTCAATGACTCTCATTCTTATGTCTTGGCTCACCCAACCCCGCTCTTCATCTCTGCATCATCTCTTCCCTCACTTCGTCCCCTCCCCTGCCAATATCTCATCGGCATCATTCTTAGCCTTCTTCTTCCCCTCCTTTTTTGCCTTCTTTTTCTGCTCCTCATCCAGATCCTCGAGCGCCGCATTTGCATCCACGTTCGCCTCATACTCGACGTCCTCAACCCATTGCTCGAAGAGAAACAGTTTCCAGGCCGCAAAAGCAACGGCTGCAAGCGTCAGCGCGGTCGTAACCAGTGTCTTGACTATCCCGAAGAGCGTGATGCGTGCGCAATATCGCAGCCATGGCGTGATGAGTTGCTGTCTTTCTTCCTGAGTGTGTGTAGGTAAGCATTATCATCCTTACTTGTGTGTTTAAGTGTAGGGAAGTAAATTTGGGGCAACGTACTTCGAGGTCAGGATTCACGGTATATAATAGCGCGACTAGTGCGAGGAGTATCAAACCCAGCAATACGACGGTCAGGACTTGGATGATGGCAAGGATAATGGAGATATTTTTCGTCGTGCGCAGAACCTTGTAGCCTGCAGCGACTAGCGGGGTGACTTGCTCGAAGGCGGCGTTGATTTCGCGGGAGTATGGGATTCCCATTGTTCAAGTCTGACCTCGATCGCGGGACTATAAAGTGCAACCGAATCTGGCTTAGTGGTTCCCGCAGAGTGAATGTGCAGATAGGCTTTGTCTTTCACCGGGGTTAGGAATGGTCAGACATACCATCACTTCATCGAGGTGTTCGAATTCAAAACTCGAGATACCCGTTGCGCTTCCTACCATATATGTGTGGGGTATCATGCAGTGAGCCGTTGCGCTGACGTCATCTGGAAGAACAGGATATATGCACTACGTGCCGCTTCTCTGACATAACTTCTAGGATCCTCCTAAAACCAACACCTGCGATCAAGCTGACCGTTATTACTTCCTTCATATCCTCCGTGCGTCGTAGTGAGTGTGCTCAAAGGCCAGGGCAGAACGGGGCGAGAAGTGGCTCCACGCACTCGGCCAGCTTATCGATAATCTTGTCTAGACTGCGCATAACCACCCTTACAAGGCAGTACGTGTAGTTGTGATTTCCATTAATGTACACGCCCACGCAGATGACGCCATCAGCTCCTTTTGTTCTGAGGTCCCAGTTCTTGGTCGCAACCAGGATGTCGCCGACCCCGATGAGCTTGCCGTAGGACGCTTGGTTGTGACGGATGAGGAAAGCTAGATTCTCTAGTTGCGCCTCAGCATGTGTATGAAGAGGAAGGTGGGTTGTACCTACCGCAGAGAACCATGGCCTTGGACTGTTCCGCGAGCGGGACTTGGTTCGATCCGTGCTCTTGGGCGACTTCGAGAAATGGTGAAAGCAGATCGTAGAGGCGCTGTTCGAGCGGCTCTGGTGAACCCTCCATGTCTGGCGCCTGCGTCTCCAGTGATGTTGTGGTGCGTGGTGCGGGAGTCTTGGGTGGCATTATGAGCAATGTTGTTAAGTGCGATGTTGTTGTGTGCGAGGGACCGGGCATAGTCGCGTGTAAAGTAGGTGACAGGTATCTGGCGCACGACAAGCGATCTGTCTTTCACTCCCCACTCATGTGTTGACTGCGCGGAGCAATATAGCTTTCAGGCAGTGAAAGAAGCATCATGTCTCAACAAAGCCACCATGCCCCTTTTACGGTATATAAACAGTTCCAGACACTATCTCACTATCAAATCTAAGTCATTTGGAACAGTGGCTTAGCGGTTGTTCTCTGCGGTACCTCGCGTCGTTGTTCCGGGTCAACAACGTTGAGGTTGCAGGTTCGAATCGTGACAAAACCCATTCACTCTTAGGCAAACCCCCCAATAAAACTGGCCACCGATAGAGTCTCGGTTTTCAGCAGCAGAAGCAACGAGGTCTGCTGTTCTTTCTGCCCATGCAGTCATCACATCATAGCAGTCTATTGCACTCAATTACGTGCACAGGCGAATAGTGTCCTTAGTATAGACTTGCATGATCTTATCAACGCACATATCTGGTGACTCACAGCGTCTATATCACGAATGAGAGAGCAGCACGAGTTATTCGCCCCATCTCTACCATACATCTCAGTCAGAGCCTTTCTCGCAAAGCGTCAGTCGAGACTCTATCTTACTTTTGCTGCATCGGCAGACATAGCTGCCAAGACTTCAGAAACCCTGAGATAATCTTGATCACCTAGAGAAGTCCCAGTAGTCAACTGCTGCACAAAACTGAAGTCCTTCGACAAGACTAAAGAAATAAATCTAGAGTTTGCCCGGATTGTTACAGTCGTATACTGCAGGAACCATACCGTAAACAACAATTCAGTAACAACAACGCTTTAGGAAATAATCGTAGACCAGGCGGAACGTCGTAGAGCCTGCAAGGAAAAGCTGTTACGCGAACTCAAGGCCCCGCCTAGTATCTCACGTTCACAGCACCTTGCCACGACCAACCGGATGCCGACCGAACTGCGAGAGTGGCTCTAGTCGGACAGAGAGGTCAGGTCTAACTGGCAGGTATCAGACAATCAAAAATATGTCCAAAATAGCTATAACGTTAATTAGCTACTTTTCTTTGTACCTTTTCCAAATTGGACAGAGCGCAGTGTCCGTTCGGAATTGTTGAGGTGCTGTATGTCTCTAAGAAGAAAGTCTCAAAGCGTTATGCAGTCATGACTGAGATCTTACTCCATCTTACCAGCTTTGAGCAGCGACTTGGTATCACGTATCAACAACACAAGCCAGTTCTGAACCAAGTCTCTCGGTCCAGATGAACGCAGTCCAAATTGAAACCGAGCTTCTCAAGAACGACTACACGGTCAAAGCTGCTCTTACAGATTAAAATCGCCAAGTAGATGCTCGGACCTGGCAAGGCGCAGCGTGGTTGAAGGCTTCCACAGAAGTCGTACGATCCCAGATACCTCGGTGAACTCCCGATGCAGACCCTGATCTTCACTCAAATCAACAAGAAAAGCATTTCGAGCTCAAGACTGTGCATCTGTCGAAAAAAAACCCCCAAAAAAGCGCAACTTCGGGAAAATTGATTTTGGTCGCGAATCACCATGTCCGTACTTATCGCGCCGAACCACACGTCAACGCTAGAGCCCCAGCGACCTTTACGTGTGGCTCGTCAGAATCAGGCCGGCCACTAGCCATACCTCCGACGCTCCTTACTGGGACGAGCAATTGATCAACGGTACCAATGTAGCAATGTTCGTAAAGAGTCTTAACGGCGGACCCTGGATCCTTAGTGCTGGGGGGAGGGGAGGGAGTCGCAACGTCAATTTAAAACAAAGACGTCCCCGTGATTTTGCTGACGCGTTTCCTAGAGCGTGCTTCTTCTCTGTGCAGGTTGGTTTCGATTGCGACACATTCGCCACGCCATCGTCGCCATGGGCTTCCTTGGCCTCCCGCAGCTGCGCTATCATAGCCCGTGGACGCAGAATCTCATCAGTGGTGTTGGCGTCGGTGCAAGTGCTGGGATTTATGTTGCGCTCAATCTGTTGGGTGCCGGAGGCGGAAGGTGCGTATGTCGTACAAATCGCAGTCCTTGTGTTAATCTCGCATCAACAGACCAGATTCTGCGCAGGTGGTTCAGGTTGTGAACGCAACACTATGCGCGGTATGGTTTTTTTCAGCGTCGTTTGGCGGATCCATTCTCAATAAACTTGGGCCTGGCCTCACCATGTGTATTGGAGTCCAGACTTACGTCGTCTACGTTGGGTCTCTCTGGTACTACGATGAAACAGGTCAGCCAGGATATCCGTATGCTTCCGGGCCCATCATAGGCATAGGAGCTGGCATGGTATTCATCACGGCCGGATACATCGCAACTGCATATCCGGAAGAGAAAGATAAGGGATCATTCGCGACGATACTCATGAATATGCAAGCAACAGGCTCAGTAATCGCAGGCATCATTCCCGTCATCATCAACCGGGATTCCGACACCGTTTCTGGGGTACCTCGATCAGTTTACGTCTCCTTCATCGTGATTATGAGCATCGGGGGGTTCTTGTGTCTTCTCTTACTCCGTCCTCAAAAGCTTACACGCGATGATGGCTCCATCGTCGCGGTTCATCCTGCGAGAGGCTGGTGGGAAGAGCTGAGATCAAACTTGCTGATCTTCACCGACCCAATCCTGCTGATGATGGTCCCTGCTTTCCTCCCCTCCGAAGGATTTCTGGTTTACAGTGGTTCTGTCAATGGTCGGTTCGTGTTCTCGTTGCTCAGACAGCCACTGACCAGATGCTAGCCTTCCACAACAACTTGCGTACCCGGTCTCTCCTTGCATTCGTAGCTGTAGTTCTGCAGATTCCAGCAGGGTGGGCTCTGCAAGCTGTTCTCGACTACCCGCACTGGGGCCGTCGGAAGCGCGGCCTGGTGGGTCTGACAGGTGTATGCGCTGGTCTTCTGGTCGCATGGGTCTGGGAGATGATTCGTGTCCGCAATTACGATCGCAACAACCCACCTCTCGATCCCACTGACTGGGACGAACCGGAGTTTGGGTGGATCTTCGTCCTGTTCATGCTCACATGGATCTTCTCGCAGCTCTGGCACAACATTGTTTACTACTGGATCGGCGCTCTCACAAACTCACCTCAGAAGCTTACCCATTACGTGGGTGTATTCAGAGGAGTCCTGGGTGCCGGTGAGGCCATTTGCTTTGGGCTCGATAGCATCAAGATACCTTTCATTGCAGAAGCGGGCGGCATCTTGTTGTTCTACGTCATAGGCATGTCTGTGTTCTTCTACCTTGGTATCTATCACATCAAGGACACAAACTACGATCACGAGGAAGAGGGTGCGGTAGTGCCAAACCATGTACTGGAGGGCGAAGGCCTCACGGCCGGTCAGCACATTGAGAATGCCAGGCGGCGCGCCAGTCCCGTAGTTGAACGGGAGAAGGGTGGTGCTCACCAAACCTTGACCTGATAGAGCGTTGAGAAGGAAATATAGTAATAGCATTATCGCAATGCAAACCGCATCATCTGTGGGGAAGTAGATACCATCCTGCAACGGCACAACACCTTCCCCGCACCGCGCCCTGACTCGGCAGTTTGATCCCTACTAGCGGATACAGCCTCCCGTATGCTCGGAGCTCTTTTATTCCTCCAAGACGATGGATCAATAAGATTCGACATGCACGACACTTGTGCAAACATGAATCCTCCATCAGCTCATTGGACATTGGAGCCGGAACCCTGAACACCTAGCGTAACTCATATCCCCCACGGCATTGATTGGCGATGCCTGACTTCCTCGCAGACCTAGTGGTCCCGGGCGTGTTTCCCCAGTAATCGATGCTTGTGGTGAAGTTGCCGCATGCGGTAGGTTGCAGCTGTGCCCCATGCCTCAAGAAGCTACAGGCCGCACTGCGACGTCATCTCGGCATTGGTTTCCGCGTGCGTGGGAGAGCGCGTGCGTAGGAGAGCGCGTGCTGCAGTGCGCATGTTTCGTGTTGATTCGGGATTATATTGTGTGCCATCTGTTGTAGGTACGGACTGTTCGTGTTTGATGTACGGCAGACGACCTTAGGGACATGTAACCCTTCCTCAGGTAGTCTGAAATTTACACCGCTTTCATCACTCTTTTCCTCAGCCATTTGCGTGTTCGATATTGTGTGTTTTGCCGACGGAGGTGGTACGTTCAACACTGTGGGTTGTACAGCTCGCTGACAGTGCAGATGCTGGGGAGAACAACCGCCACGGCTAGACTTGCTGTGCATAGCGAAGTATGACCAATTTCGAAGAAGATCGTCACAGCAAGGTCGAGAGAGCATGAGATGATAGTGGCGCCACGTTTAGATTAGATCAAAGAGGAACAGATTCGGAGTAGGAATGCATCCTGTAGTAAGATTCAAGTACTGCACCTTGTCAGCTATCGAGCAGCCGCTGGGCTGAACAAACCAGCCATCTTGAAAGTCTCTGGCTTACCTATACTGCACTGGTAGGAACAAAATTACCCTATGCATTTCGCCAACTGCCACCCTGGTGTAGTCCTGCATCGATGACGATCCAAGCGACTTGTTCGTCAAAGCAAACAATTATGAGCCGAACATAAATTAGCTTCTTAAGTGCACGATTTCAGGTTCGCGTCGACACCAAAAATGCTCACCGGATCGGTGTGGCTGAGCAGCTCAGCCCGGCGACGTCATTGGCTTAGCTCGTGCTGACCATCCATACCTAAACACCTACACCTTACTTGTGCAATAGAAAAACCCAATAACCTCCAAACGTACACTCCCCTCCAACACCTCATCCAGAATTCAAGAATGGCCCAGACCATCTCTTCAAACTCTGCAGATCGCCCATCCCCCATCACAAAGTTCATCTCCCGCCTGCGCCGACACACAAGCAAGAGCAAGCCGACACCCAAAGATGTACCACAGTCGACCCTCCCACTCGACACACGGCCGCCACTCCTCCCCAGTCCCCTCCCCCTCGTCCTCCCAGCCCACCAAGCCGCCCTCCCCAACCTCGGCTGGACAACCCTAACCTTCCCTCCCGCCTCGGCCTCCACCCCAAGTCCACACCCACTGCAATCCGCCTCGGAAGCGCTCCTCACCGCCTCCCGACTCTTCTTCGCCCAGCCAGAAAGCGAAAAAGCGCAGTGGAAGCACAGACTAGGGTCCGAGGAGGGCTGGAGCGCCATCCCCGGCGAGAAGGAATTCATCACCCTGCGCACGCTGGCGTACTGCCCCGCCGTGCTGCGCGAGCCCGCAACGCGGTACTGGAACCTGATGGGTGCGCATCTGGAGACGACGCTGAGCCGCGTGGGGACCAGTCTGGGGATGCACGGGCTCGACGAGGACGTGTCCGGGGAAGACATGAAGAAGAGGATAAAGAAGGGGCTAACGCAGTTTGTCGGCCCGTGTGCGCGCATGCCGGGGAGAGAGGAGGACAAGACGGCGACGATGCTGCGCCTCTTCCGCTACGAAGGCCACGAGGCCAAGGAAGTGGCCGAGCCGCACGCGGACCTGGGCCTGCTGAGCGCCGTCGTGGGCGACGTGCCCGGGCTGGAGGTCTGGGACGGGGCGCGCTGGTTCGCCGTAGAGAAGGAGGTGAGCGAGTCTGGGATGAAGGGGGCCAGCCTGCTCGTCGGGAGGCAGCTCGAGCGCCTGAGCAACGCGCGGTATCCCGCCGGGGGCCACCGGGTTGTGGCGTACGGGGATAAGAAGGGGGAAGGCGACGCGGAGAAGAGGTATAGATTCAGTATCGTGTTTGTGCTGAGGGCGCATAACCCTGTGATGATTGAGAGCGATGAGTTGGAGACGCGGGTTACGGGGAAGTGGGTGGAGCCGGTGCATGGGAAGAGGGCGGGGGATCTGTATAAGGAGATTAGAAGTTCGCATTTCAATATAAATGCGGCGAAGGAGGAGAGGGCGAGGCAGAGGAGGGATATTGGGAAGGCGGAGGAAGGGGGCGCGAGTGGGTGATGGGCCTCGGCGACGATGCGAGGAAGAGAATGGCGGTCGTCCGTTAGATTTGTACGTTATGTTTGTACTTCAACGCCGCTGGACGCTGCTATTCGGCATCCGCAGCGGTAACCATCTTCGGCTTGCTCTTCGCCCACAGCGCCCTCTCCCTCGCCTCAAACCACCCATGCAGCACAGGCTTAACCTTGACGACATGTCCACCCTCCCCCACGCTGACACCAAACTCCATCCCCTCCTTGTAACTGCCGCCCTCAGCACTAATCCGCATGGGCGTCATCATCTCCAACCGACACATGGCAAGCCCCACCTCCCCAATGCTCGCGACAAACTTCCCCGCCGCGCGGCCCTTCTTGATCGCGCCCGCTTCATCCAACTGCTTGATATCGGCCCCCGGCTGCGGGCGCAGCGAGGTGGATCCGGGCCCGCCGCTGAAGTCGAGTTGCACGGGCAGCATGCGCTTGCGCACGACGCCGGTGTGCTTGGTGCGGATGGTCAGCTCCTGCCCGAGGTAGCAGCCCTTCTTGAAGTCGATGCCGTGGGAGAGGTCGATGTTGACTTCCATGGGCAAGGCGCTTTCGCGCGGCATCTCCTGCGGGCCTTCGGCGATGCCTTGGCGGTAGCGCTGCAGGTGGTACTGCCATTCATCCTGCACAGCCGCTTTGTCACCGAAGAAGTTTTGGCTGGGCTTCCAGAGGATCCGCCATAGCGTCTCCTGGTCGCCGCGAGGATCGCACAGCTCCGCTTCCACCGCTTGCCTATCGATGCTTTTCTGTGCGTGACCCCATGCAGCCCACACCTCCAGCTCTTCCTCTGGCACAAGCTCAATGTTGACCTTGCTGCGCAGTTTGTGCCGCTTCAGGTGCTTCTTCAGGGCCTCGGCTTCCGCCGCGTCGACCTCGATGTAGCAGCTCCAATTCTCTTCCCTTGCCAGCAGTTCCGGGTACACCCACACAAACACATCCCACAGCACTCGCCCTCGAGAATCGAGGAAAGCAGCAAAGAACGGCTCGTTCCGGCCTGCATGGACGTTGTTCGTGATCATGCCCTGCAACAGCTTGACTGTGTCGGGCCCGGAGAGCGAGATGAGTTGGCGATGCGGAAGAGGCGCGATGCCCGAATCCACAGGCCGGATCGTGTTCGTTGATGTCGAGCATCCGCAGACATTGTTGATTCGCAAGGCAGCAGCAAAGGCTCCATTGTTAGGTCTGGGAGACGAGAGGGTCGTTCGCCATGGCTGCAATGCTGGCTCGGGCGTTCGGCGCGTGGATGACGCAGTGCTTATTGCGCGCGGCGTTGTAAGGCGCACATTCCGGAAGGCTCCAAGCTTACTCTTGCAAGATCGGCATACGTAGGCTGAAGATTGTGCAAGGGTTGCAGCCGACGGTATCGACATGTCCAAGATGTGGTAGGATGTACTGATTTGAGCTTGGAGCTTGGACAAAGTATCGATAGTATTTGGATGTGGCGTCAGGGTTCATAATCGATAAGAATAGTGCCTCGGACAATCCGTTAGCACAGCTGTACGAGCCGTAGCAGTCACTTTGATAATCGAATTCATTCCTTGCATCAAAGACTTGAGCAGATAAATGCGATATATGATACAAAGCCTCATCAAGGGCGGTTTGCGAGACGCTAACTCCAGATACCAATGCCGCCCAAATGTTCTCCTAAACCATCACCAACTAATCGTTCTTCCGGCTGCTACTCGCCTGGCTCGTGAGCCTGGCGTTCTCATCGTCGCTTCCCTTCGGGCTCGCTGGTTCTAAATCATCGTCATCATCACTCCACTTATCATCCTCGCCGACCGCAAAGATCGTATCCCCGTCAAGCGACTCTCTTGGTGGATGAATTGGTTTCTGTGGTTGAGGGGCAGGTAAAGGCGAAGCGTCGCGCGCGGCATTGCGCTGTGGGCGTGCTGGGTCGTACGAAGGAGGTTGACCGGCGGGTCCCTCCTCCTCATCGAGCGAATCGCGCATGGAGGCAATCTCAAACCCTTCATCGTCTTGCGCAATCTGTATGTGTTAGCATAGTATTGATCAATCGGATCAGTGTGCATACCTCATCACTCATAGCGAATCTCCTGTTGTTGGCGGTGGGTCGCCACATATACGCAACAAAGCAGACATCGGCCAGGTAGACCAGGTTGAGCCAACCATCCAAAACGAACCACCGGGTCTGCCAGTGTGTAGGCGCAAAGTCCGGGGTGGAGGCGCCAGCGAAGGTGAAACTGTTAATGAAGAAGAAACCGAAAATGACGATGATGCTTGTCAGGATGCACCACCATAACCTCTTGTACATGGTAGCCTTGACGTGCTGCTTACGTTCCATGAGATCCTTCATGGTGAGGTTCAGGGAATTCAGGGTCCAGATGTAGAAGGCAGTCAGTGTTGCAGACAAGGGCAGAATCACAAGTAGCACCAAAGGTCCAGCGTCATCTGGGCGAACAGTAAGCGATGCGACGGCGTATATGACACCGAAAACAAAGTGAGCGACGGCCAACCAGCGGACGATGGTCATGGTCTTGCCTAGCGAAGGCTTGACGACTCCATATCCCATGCAGACGATGAGCAGCAAGAAGAACGAGAAGGAGTTGCGGAACGCATTGAGCACGGCAACAACGACCATAAGCACCTTGGATCCAATGTTGTTGCCATGGCGGTTCTGGTAATCGTAGAAGCCCCAGGTCATGAGCATCTCAACAACCAGGAAGACCAGGATAGCTGTTATGTAGTTCTGAACGGCCAGTATGTCGTGCCTGTTCTGGTAGTACAGGAAGCCCCAGAACAGGAGAACCACAAAGTAGACAATCGTGATGCCGCCGTAGAATGGAAGCTTGGCAATCTGTGCGGCGGGAAGCTCGCCATAGGCATTCCGGAAGGTGATGATAGCCTCGTAATCAACCTCCTTGGTGTAGGCAGCGGTGGCGACGCAATAGTAGCCTGTCTTGATGGGCAACTTGCGCTCTCCGTTGGCGATGGGGTAGTTGATGGGCTTGGGGTCGTTCAGGTGGACAGCTTCGGTTCGGATGTGCATGTTGGACACGGAGTCGGCGTCGTCGGCGAGGATCCATTCGCCCTTTTGCGTGCCGTTGCACAGCTTGGCGTCGATGGTGTCGTCGTTGCAGATGTAGGAGCGCTGTCGCAAGTCAGTATCGGCATGAAGGTAGATGCAGATGCTGGTGTGGACCAACGTCGTCGACTGGGGCCTCAGACGGCTTGCCCAGCAGCATCGAGTCCTTCCATTCCCAGATAACCACGCCCACGGTGGGGTCCTCGATGTCCTTGTTCTGGTCCTTCTTGTTGACGAACTTGACGAGGATGAAGGGATCGACCCGCCCTCCCCACGATTTCTTGCTGTACATGCCCGAGCATTTCTGCGGCTCGTCGCGGGTGAGGGTGACGTCGATTGCGGCCACGGCTGTTATTGTGGACAGCAACAGCAGCCCTATGCTGCGCAGCCATTGCTGCTTCATCGTGTGGCTTGAGGCCAGCTGGCGGAGCTGCTCGTCGAACAAATGCGATGCGGTTGGGGCGGTGGATGTTGCTGTGCGGGGTTGCGGAGACGGTGCTGTGTGTGCTTTTCTGCAAGTGTACAGGCGTTGGGTGCAGAAGGCTACCGTGTTGTGTCTCGCAGCGCAGCGCAGCGCGTCGTCACTGCCTTACTTGATCCCCGGAAGCGCGGGAGCTTGGGACGCTAATGCGCCTAAGGAAGCCGGTTCTGTGGCGCAGCTTCGGGACTCATGAGGAAAAGGAAGAGGCAAAGACCACCGACGGCACAGTGGCACCGCCGAGACAGTGACACATACCAGCACACATCACACCACATTATGCCAGGCAAGACCACCGACGAGGCAGCCGAGCAGGTCTGCAGAAGGTGCAATGAGATTCCTTCGGTGCTTGTTGTGCGCTTAGAGCCTCTTTGCCAGTATGTACATCCTTTTGCTTTAGGCAGTATACTACTCTGTAGGTAGTCTATGCTAAAATTTCGTGCAGACAGTGCTTTGCCCGTTATGTCCACACCAAGGCTATCAAACGACTAGAGACATTCCGTGTCAACTTCCACACCAATGAAGAGCGCAAGGTCCTGCTGCCCTTGTCTTTTGGTGTTTCGTCCACTACTCTACTCCACATCTTGGATTTGCATCTGAAGACCCAGATGAGCAAGACCGGCCGCACGGGCTTTGCTCTGAGTATAGTCGCTGTTGGAGACGTCCAAGGCACACTGCCCACCGCAGACTTGCTTGAGAGTGTTCGCAAGCAGTACCCGGGTTATGAGTACGCAGAACTACCGCTGCACGACGTCTTCAGTGTAATCCCCAATGACTCTGCTTTACGGCATCTACTTCCTGATGCGGCAGGCCCCTTGCCAACCACCCAGGACCAGCTGGTCCGGTTGATCGACTCACTGACCTCTGCCACCGCCCGTGCTGACGTCCTCTCTACCCTGAGGACAAGGCTCATTGTTGAGCATGCAAAGACAGCAGGATGCCAGAGCATCTTGTGGGGCGACAGTACCACCACCCTGGCCGAGAAAACGCTCGCAGAGACCTGCAAAGGCCGCGGCTTCTCTTTGCCATGGCAGGTATCTGATGGCAAGTCGCCCTTTGGCGTCTATTTCCACTACCCTCTCCGCGATGTCCTGAAGAAAGAGCTGGTGTCGTATATTGGTCTCGCCGAATCAGGGCTATCGTCGTTGGTTCACGACCTCTCTTCTGGCGCAACGCAGGCGTCCACGAGTTCGAAGAACACGACCATCGATGACCTTATGAAGCAGTACTTTGAATCTGTCGAGGAAAACTTCCCAAGCATTGTCTCGAACGTAGTGCGGACCTCAGGAAAACTGGAGATGCCGGCGAATGCGGACTCTGACCCTCGATGTGGCCTGTGTGACATGCCGGTTCCTGGTGGTCGCTTTGGCATCCACGGTTGGGGTGGGTACCAGCAAGACGATGTCGAATCATCTTCCAAGTCGACCAGGAACATCTGCTATGGTTGCACTCGATCGCTGCCTCAAAACGCATAGAAAGCCATCGGCCTATGGAGAAGCTACGCTACAGCAATTGCTGGAGACTTCAGGTGGGCAAACTTCAATCGACATCCCAGAGTATGGGTTCTGCACTCTGCCAACATGGTCTGTGCACTCTGCCGTCGGCATTCTGTTGTGCCGAATGCCACCAGAATCCTACGAGTGCAATATTGCATGGGACTAACCTTCTGTCGTATCCCTCGAGTTGACTGGACTAATTTCCAAGGAGCCACTCTGGAATACAAAACCTACGCAAAGTCTCAACGTTCCCACCACGAAATCTGCCAGAACGACACATCGTTACTTCACGTTACGATACCCTACCCCACCTGCCAAAATGGTCGACAAGACTGGCAAAGATTTTAATCCTTCCTCAGACATACCGTCTTTAGCAGGAAAGATCATACTGATCACAGGAGGTACGCACACCATAGCCTACAGCGCCTTGCCACGGCCGACCGGACGCTGAGCACTCTGCAAGAATGGCGAAAACCAGGAGTACTTCAGGTCTTATTGGCGAGTCCTGGACAATAAAGACTGTCTTGAAGATGGCTACACTGTCTAGCAGATGCCTCTTAGCCTTGCTTCTCCTTCACTGAATCCCCCAAAGTGCAAAGCATCCGGTCTAAGCTGGCAAGCCGCAGTCCCAACAAGCCCCCCATCTAATCCCGACCCCCAGGCACCGCAGGCCTAGGCACCGAATCCGTCAAAGCGCTAGCAGCACACTCCCCCTCCCACATCTACTTCACCGGCCGCAACGCCTCCGCCGCAGAATCCCTCATCTCCTCCATCCACTCCCACCACCCCACCGTGCCCCTCACTTTCATCCCGCTCGATCTCTCCTCCCTCGCCTCCGTTGCCCACGGCATAGAGACGGGCTTCAAACACGACCGCCTGGACATCCTGATGCTCAACGCCGGCATAATCGCCAAGCCCCCTTCCCTCAGCCCTGACGGGTATGAAATCCAGTTCGCGACAAACCACCTCGGGCACGCGCTGGTGACCAAAAAGTTACTCCCCTTCCTCCTCAAGGCGGCGGAAGCACCTGGCGCAGACGTGCGCGTCATCAGCAACACATCCGAGGGCTACGATTTCCACCGGCTCATCGCCGGGGGCATTTCCTTCGCCGAGCTCGAGCGCGGGAGCACCATGGACCGCGCGCTGCTGGGGCCCTGGGTGCGCTACGGCCAGTCCAAGCTGGCCAACATCCTGCACGCAGCTGAACTGGGCCGCCGCCATCCGCGCATCACCGCCGTGTCTGTGCACCCCGGGGTGGTCAAGACGCCCATGCTGTACGGGCTGCAGGGCCACAACAAGTGGCTCTCGAGCTTCGGCATGTGGATCAAGGGGATGGTGGCTGTGGAGCCGCACGAGGGGGCTTGGAATCAGCTTTGGTGTGCTGCTGGGGCGAGGAGCGGAGAGTTGGTCAACGGCGCGGTGTACTGGCCGGTGGGGGTGGATAACACTGACAATCTGGGGCCGCTGGGGAGGGATAGGGACTTGGCTGAGAGGCTGTGGGATTGGACGGAGGATGTACTTTCGAAGCATGGTAACTGAACGTATATCTACATGGTCAAGGGGCTTTCGCTTGTATCAAGGTTTCACTCTAGGATATTGTATCGAATTCTCGATAGTATAATAAGCCATCTCTCCAAGAAGGTTCAAGTCGACAATCTCTGCCCAAACGCACTCCTCGCCACCAGACTTCTAAACCTCTTCCCAAAAATATATGCCGGCACAGTCAACGCGCAAACCATCAGATTAATCATCGTGATCGCCACGAACACCTTGCTCGGCCCAATACTCGCCATCACCCCGTTGGCATACGTCGTAGCCACAAACGTAAGCACCGCCTTTGTAAAATTAATCGTCACAAACGCCTGATTCGCATCGCGGGGGTGGCAATCAATAACGTACGTCAAGCTAGCGGTGCTGGCGAACGGCACGCTGAGCGAGTGAACCGACATGAAGGCGACGAGCGTGTAAACCGACCCGCCGGCTTGCGCGGTGACGCCGAAGCCCAGGAAGCCGATTGTGGCGAAGAGGACGGCGGGCAGCATGAGGGCGAGGCGGAACTCTGGCTCGAAGACGCCGGTGTTCCTGCGGGCCATGAGGGTAGCGGCGCGGTCGGCGACGCAGCCGGACAGCGGCGAGCCCAGCAGGCCGACGGCCAGGAGGGGCAGGTTCGTCAGGCCGATGTGCGCGGGGCCGAGCGAGTAAGGGGGCGCGGAGAGGATGGACACGGAGAGGACGGACATGGTGAGCAGCCAGGTGAAGTAGGTGCCGTAGACGACGGTGCTGAAGAGCACGGCGGGATAGGCGATCAGCGGGATGGGCTTCCACGCGTTGCGCCAGAAGGACTCGGTGGAGACGCGCCCGCGGAAGAGCGCGAGTTGGCGTCGGTACGGCGCTTTCTCTTCCTTGTCCTCCGTCTCCTCTGGGAAAGGCCACGATGATATCTTGTCCGACTTCTCGGCGAACTCGTCCCCAGGGCGCACGCCGTGGTATGTCGTCTCGACGACGAGGAAGTACATGCCCAGGACGATGGGGATGAAGACGATCGCCGAGACGCCAAACGTCGCCTCCAACGAGACGCGCTCGATGATCACGCCCGCAATCGTCTGGCCCAGCAGCACTCCGCTCGCCAGCATACACCCCCAGATGCTAATCCTCACCCCGCGCTGGTGGACAAAGTACATATCCGACACGGTGCTGGTGACCAGCGTCTCCAGCGGCGCGGACGCAACCCCTTGGACCACGCGCATCACCGCCAGCGAGACAAAGCTCGTCGCGTAGTAGCCCCAGACGTTGGTGGCCAGCAGCGCCACCGCAGAGAGCACGAAGAAAGGCCGCTTGCCCCAGACGTTTGCGCCCGCGGCGCTGAAGAAGGTCGTCAGCCCGATCCAGAAGGCCAGGAACCCGATCATCAGACTCGCCGCCATGTCGATGCTGACGTTGTACTTCTGCGCCACCAAGGGGAGTCCCGGCGTTACCATGGGACCCAAAGCGGTGGTCACGCCGGAGCTGAAAGCGAGGAAGACCATGATGAGTTCCTTGCGTATGGGAGACCAGTTTAGGGGGTCGTTGGGGCTGGAGGAGGGCTGGGGCACGAGGATGATGGCGCCGTGGCGTTTGAGGTCCGAGGCGGTGGAGGATATGGCATCTTCTGTTGGCGGGGTCGCATTAGTTACAGGCTTGTTTTGGTACGGAGTGTGGGACGCTTTACCAGTGGTAGTCGAGGCATCGAGAGTACATGTCCCCGGCGGAGCGACCATGTGCCGATCTTCTAGGATGCCGAGACCCATGGTGAGGTAAGTGTCGCCGGATAGAAGATTGAAATAGCTGGAGTGTGTGCCAAAGAGTGTAACAAAGCCTGCCAGCAGACCCGAACTATAAAAACAGCAAAGGAAGACTGTAGGAGACCGAAGAGAAGCGAGACCAGCTCTGCAAACACAGCCCAAGTCGACATACTCACTTATCCTTAAAAGTCATCCTCGATCGTAGCGCATGCTTATCTGAAGTGAGCTGATCGTTCCGAAGTGATCGCCCCGAAACCCCATCTGAAGCGGGATTTCCGTTATACCCTACGACACCCCCCAGCACGAACGCACCTTCCCACTCTTCCAGTCCAGTAATCGTCAACTCGAAATGTTTGACAGCGTATGACAAACGCTTGTACCCCACGGCTTGAAAGCTTGACGTTGCGTGCCAAGATGAATTTGACTTTCCGACGCACTGCCAGTTTCATCGAGATGGCGATGCGTCGGGAGACGCGTAAAGGGACTCTATGTAGAAGTACGTACATATAATCGTTAGGAGAACGTGGGCTTGTGTGATAATTTTGCCTCAGATTGGCGTGATTGTTGGGTTGACGATTCGACTTGAGATGCTGTACGCGAATTTGGAACTTGGAGTGGCGCGTGCTCGTCTCAAACAACGTCCATTCTCTTGTCGCTCCCTCGATCGGTGGAGAAGATGTGCTACATGGGGATAGATGCCAGAAGAAACGGTCTTAAAGATTCTATTCCTGTCGAGCATGAGCCTGCTGCATTTCAGGTGCCGTATCGAGAGAAAGTCCATCATGGATATTTGGCAGGACGGCCACCTTCATCTGTACATCACATTGAAGGGTCAGCAGATACAATGGCGAGTCTGCGCGTCTTTCCTCGTCTGTCGTTCGGCGGCCTGGCGGCATGATTAACGGAACCGGCACCAAACTCGAAGGAGGCGTTACTGCAGAGTTCACAAGTGACTACTCCAGACAGAGCAACAAGTGCATCTCCAGGCGCTGTAGCATTGGGCGGACAACATCCGTCTGGTCGCAAGGCAAAGTCGTGCTTTGAGTAGCGTAGTCTGCGCATTCTCGAACTCCGAGATGAAGGCGTGGGGTGAATGACTCTCGCGCTAAAAAAAAACAAAAACTGTAAGCATCGTAAAAGAACGCTCGACGCTACTTGCGCTTGAAGAGGCAGACAGACAGCACCTCCCCAGCTTCGGATCCGCCACTTTGCACAATACAAGATGTGCAAGAACGACAGGGGCTGGTCAGCCCGTAGCCCACTACGGTCTCGATCAACAAAGTACACATGAGTATGCTGCATACTTAGCCGGCTCGGTACTGCAGTGTATTTCCTTGCGCCGGCGTTATATCCCTATGTACTCCATTCCTTCCGTTATGCACCATCCGTCCGGTTTTCTCAGTGTCAGAATGCCTGGATCGCGCCTGTACCATTTACGCCGAAGCACCAACAAACTTCAAACTCATGTTACCTCCCCTCCTTGATCTTAACAGCCCGCGCCAGTTGCGGGAAATTGCCTCTGAAGCTGGGCCCGAGCGACCAGTTGTTCAGATCGCGCAGGTGCGTCTCAAAGGCTGGATTGATGAGCCACTGGTCATCTTCCTTCGGTACGCCGGCGCTCAACGGCAGGCTGACCGGCGTGCCGGCAGCTTGTGGCGTATGCGGCCCGGCAGGACTTCCGTTGTTGACGTGCGTCGAGAATGGGGAGGACGGGTGGATTGAAGATGAGTTGGCGGAGAGGGAGTTTGCATGGATCTTTGAGGCGGGTAGAAGGACATCCCGTGGTTCGTAGGGCCAGTTGAGAGACACTGTTGTGGTGAAGGGAATGAAGAATGTGTCGAAGGATATGAAGGGCTGATGAGCACATAGTCTGTCACGCAGGAGAGGCCTGGGGAAAGTCAACGCAGGAGCCGTCTGTGGAGAGGTGTGACTTACCAAGGCAAATGGTCGAGCCAGCACGGATGCGCAGTGAACAACTGGCTAGCACGCGGCGTCACCCAGTGTGGCAGCCGGTCGTAATTCTCCTGCGTGGGCTCGATCTGCCAGCGCATGACGAGAAACATGATATATACAATGGCTACCTGCTCAGGCCAGCCGCAGATGTCTGGGAACGTTCGCAGGATATCAGTGAACAGTTTCGACAGGGGGTGCGCCTCGACGATGCGATCCGGGTAGACGAGGGAGGTGAAGTTAGGGTATAGGGGGCCAACAAGTGTCTGCACTGGAACGCCCTCAGCTGCTCGTGTCTGCTGGTCCTGCAGGAACTCAAGCAATATGACATCCAGCGGACATGTGGGCGCAATGTTTCGTGGCAAGGTGAGGTATGGCACCAGGTCTGGCGCATACTGGCCCTGGCCGTTACTACAGACGTTGCTGGGCGGCATCTGCTGTGGTGGTGGCAGGTTAGGGTCTACAGGACGACGTTGGTTGTGGTCCAGCAGGAAGTCAACGCCCATGCGCTCGTCGTAAGGCTCCTGGATCTGCGGAGGAGGCCGCTGGTGTTCGAACGTTGGACCATCGTGAGCATAGCCGCGCATGTGGCTGGTGGGCGCGTCGTTGGGATACGGCCATTGCCGTGAGGCATCGGTCCCAGCCGGCGATTGTGTGCCGTTCAGTGGTGAGGCTGCCGCGATATCGCCGAGGGTAGCATGGAATTGACGAGGGTCCACAGGAGTGGGAGGGACCTCGCGGTGGTGGTGTGGAGGACCGGGGTGCGGCGAGCGCGCTGCTGCTGCCGCCAGCTCTGCTCTTGTTAACACAACACACAATTGCAATTGCAACTGCAACTGCGACTACACGCAAGGAAACCCACCATTCAAGCCGCCCGTGGCGTGCAGGATGGGCTGGATGATGCTCACGACGCTCTCGAGTCGCTTTCGGATATCGGCATTCTCGGCCTGGACTGCCTCCTTCTCGCGCAACACGAGCTGCAGGTCATGGTACGGCTGCTGGCTCTCCAGCTCCTGGATGCGCTGGTTCAGGCGGTCAATCTGCGTCTTGGTGCGCTCGCGAATGGCGCGCTGGGCCTCGCGGTCGTTTGCGCGCTTCCTGGCGAGCTGCTCGGGAGTGAGGTTTGCGACACCACGCGAAGTTGCGCCCGTGCGGCGTTTCTTCGCGTTTGGTTGGCCCGCGTCCTGGCTGTCATCGTCTTTCGGGACAGATGAAGGAGAGTTCGCTTCGCTCGGGGGAACAGCCGCCATAGCGAGTAGGGACGCGCATGCAGCACACTCAGGTGCGACTCGTGTTCTGGCTGAAGTTGGCAGCCTCTGATTTGAAGCGAGTCATGATTTAGGGCTGGGGCTGACTCTGCGGAGTGGGACCCTGCGTTGATGCGAGTGTGATTCGCCGGCAGGAGTGGGGCGTTTTGGAGAGATGAGATCAGAACGGATGGAATGCTGGCTCATGATGAAAAGGTGGAATTGGGAAGCATCCAGCTATTTCACGACATATTCTTGTCTCTGGCGAGCAGCATTGAAGACCTCTTGTCCATTGTTGTAGCATACAATTGTGTATTCTGCTACCTGAAGACCTCCAGAGTCCAACATGTCCTTGCAATGCTGGTGGGGGCGTTCAACCCATCTTTAGCAAACGACCGAACGTCCTGAAAGCATGAACCATGGAACACGAGCACATGTAGATATATACGAGCACGAGCACAAGCACAAGCACAAGCACAAGCACGAGATTGCGGCTCAATTCTTCTACCTTAGTTACATGCGCACAAGGCATGCAGTCACGATTCCATTGGTCGGCTGCAACGCTCGAATCCTTCCGGCTCGTCTCGCACGGCTGTGGGGTCCCCGCATCGCTGATGGACCAGGGCTGCGCACCATGAAGCCGCTCCGCTGCTCCGACTGTCAGGTCAACTTCACAAGAGTCTTTGTCGTTTAGCCGTCGAAGCAACATGGCAGAAAGCCCATCAAACGCTTCCATTGGGAGAGCTCCTCCCCAGTTCGTGCACCAGGACGTCAACAAGCTTGGCATTGCTTCAGCACTGCTGAAGGCCAGTACGTCTCCTCACTTTGTATACCGCATACTATGTAGAACGTCTAACACTCGACGTTCCAGTTGCTGCCGCAACGGGCCGAGCCTTCGTCTCCCCCTTCAAAGGCACCAATGGAGCAAGTACCTACTACAAAGACGTCGCAGCCGCCCTGTTCCGCACGCACCTCGGCAACCTCAACCTCGCCCAAGATCGCTATGTATCGAGTACCACATCCACGCCCGTGTACAACCAACACTGCATAGCCCATAAGATCACGCCCTCGACCATCACCCTGCCCAGCGGCACACAAGCACACTGGCTGGGTAGCAAGGATGCCCCAAAAGTACTCGTGTACCTCCATGGCGGCGGCTTCGTGCTGCCTTGCATGTCAGCACATATCGTTTGGCTGGACGATTTGCAGAAGAGCCTAGGACCTAGCGTCAGCGTGTTACTGCTGGCCTACAACCTCGCACCCGAGTCGCCGTACCCGACCCAACTTCGCCAGACAGTCGAGCTGATCCGACACCTGACTGAGGCCGAGGGTCGCAGTCCCGCTGATCTCATCGTGGGCGGCGACTCCGCAGGCGGCAATCTGGCGCTCGCTCTGCTCTCGCACCTGGCCCACCCGCACCCAGACATCGCAGAACTAAAGCTTCCCGTGAAGATTCACGGCGCTCTGCTTATCTCACCTTGGTGCAGCCTCACGCAGCACTCTACACCTGCACATGTCCGCAACGCAGAGCGCGATATGTTCGACTCGCGGTCGTTGTCGCGCTGGGCTGCCGCGTATTTGAACTCCACCTCGCCATTCGCGGGCGACGCGTATTCGGAGCCCGTACTAGCGAGTAGCGAGTGGTGGGAGCCTGTTGTCCATGTCGTCGAGGAGGTGCTGATCTGGGGCGGTGGGAATGAGATCTTGATCGACGGCATCGAGGCGTTTGCACGGAAGTTCAGTGTTGGATTCAGGAGGAGGGGCGGCCATGTGAACTTTGTCGTCTCAGAAGGAGCGATGCATGAAGAGATGATCTTCGAGCGGATCGTCGGGTACAAGGGCGATTCGGGGACAGGGAGTCAGAAGCTTATTGAGGAGTGGGTGAAGGCGAAGCTGTGAGATGCTGAACATGGGTAGAATCTCTTTCTCGGGACCCAGATTACGTCTTGCGGGCTTCATAGCGATTGCATGTAATCCTACGAATGTTTCAAAAGGCCGTCTCGTTGTTGAACGAGCACTTCAGTGTGATCAGTGAATAGATCAGAGCAAGCTCATCTTAGGCGGGAGCGTTGGAACTGCAAACCAGAGATATTGCAAACTGAGTTTGAGATATCAAGAGGAAGGCCAACTGTTTTGTCTGCATTCACGATCAGCCGATTTGAAATGGGGCTTGCTGTTGCTCAGCTGATATGACAGGATCACTGCGAAAGCATTGTGTATTCAGTCTTTGCATGAGGCTGGAGGGAGGTCTAATTTCCTAGCAGATGGAGTGCGCCGAAGACGGCGCGGCTAAGTGAGAATTGCCTCATCAGGCCTAGTCTTTGTTTACTGGATATAGCTCCTCCCCAGAGGATTTTAGTCCATCGCTTTAATTTCCAACTTGAACAAGCTCAAGAGATCAGTTTCGAGCGTGTTCCCCCATCAACGGTGTTCGGCGAGTAAGGCGCACTTGCAGAGCATACCATACGCCCAAGAAAAGGCATAGCGATGTCTGTATGTGATGGATACTCCAGGATTGGCAACCCTCCGGACTCACAACGCCGTCCAATCAGGACCCCATCAACTGCAATACAGCACACACGTGGAACAGCTGCGACACCACAAACGAAACTTGGGAAAACACGACCCCAAATTTCACCGCCAGATATATGAAGCCGGCCGGTCTTCTCCACCCAATCCCACTCATCTCAGTGTACAGCGCCCTGACCTCCTTCCCGAAACACTTAGCTCCCGGCGCCAGATCGCCCTGGCTAGAGAACCTCACATGGCCTATCAGATAGGCACATGTGCCGAACCACGTCCATCCCGGCGATAAGGGCAGGTGAAACGGCTGCTTTGGACGCGCAAGTGCTCGCTTTGGTACCTGCCCGATCAGCACAAAGTTGTATGCAGGAGCCGGGTGATCACTGTGGTTTGGGTGGAATGAGAGGGGCCCTGCGTGTGCGGGTCGTCCAATCAGTGGACGCAACGTGAGGAGGTGCGCCAGGACGGCGCCGTGTGTAGATGCGCGGTGTACGATGCGGACCGTACGGGCGTGGCCGCTGATAGGCACACCACGCTGACAGTGTCCCTATGCTACTCAGGTACGACCGCAACCGCGGAGCAAGCGAGTCCTTCAGGAAGGCTGGCGGCATTGCTGTCCTCTTTGGGGCTCTGATCAGCATGGGTCTGGCAACGACGGTTCGGAGGCGACCGCGGCGAGCAACAGCATAAGAGACGGCGGTGTCCTGGTGTATGTTGGAGCAGCCAGTCCAGCCAGCTCAAGTCCTTCGCTCTAGCACTCCCAGTCGCTTCTCTGCTTTGCCAGCTTCCCGCACCGCCATCACCACCGCAGCCATGAAGTTCCTCTCCATCCTGGCCCTGATCGCGCCCGTCGCTTTCGCCCTCCCCACCTCGGTCGTCACTGAGGCTCCCGTCGAGGATGCTGCTCTCGAGACCCGCCAGTCGTGCTACGTCAAGTGCGGCTCGACCTGCTACACCAGCGCTCAGGTGTCGTCGGCCCGCAGCGCCGCCTACAACTACGTCAAGCAGGGCAGCACCGCCGGCAGCTCGACCTACCCGCACAAGTATAACAACTACGAGGGCTTCGACTTCTTGGTCAGCGGTACCTACTACGAGTTCCCGCTCAAGACGAGCGGTGTCTACACTGGTGGTACGTTCCATGTTTTTGATTGATGCAATGGTGTCTATATGCTAACGTTGACAGGTTCCCCTGGTGCTGACCGTGTTGTCATCAACGGCAGCGGAGCGCGTGCTGGCGAGATCACGCACACTGGTGCTAGCGGCAACAACTTCGTTGCTTGCTCGGGATGGTAGATGCTGGACAGATGGAGGCTGAGCTTCAGGACTCGTTGTGCTTGAGCTTTGGTTGTCCAAAAGCGTTGATGTGTTTATGAGCGTTGAGAGATACCTTTGGAGCGTTGTCAGCCATTACGAAGCAATTAAGCGTGTTGAACCTTGATCAATGACTTCGCGTGCCGTGTACGTGCATCTTGGTTGGGCATGGCTTAGACAGCCTGCAACCGATTTGACAATTCGATCTTGGTCTATATGGTATCATCAGTATACGCTTTTCGAGATGGCGGCATCGCTACCATCTCCTGTCCTGCTGCACACTACGCAGTCTTCCTCCACGCATCAGCCAGCATCGCACCACCGGCGACCATACCACAGACGCCCACCTGGACATCGTTCAACAGCCCCTCCTCTACGGACCAATGTAACGTCATAGGCGCATACGCAACGTTGCTGACAAGGTCCTTCCACCACGTAAAGCTCCTGTTATGCACCTCTCTCCTCTCCTGCTCCGCCCTCAGCTTATCCTCTTTCTCGCCATCCCCAACCCTCTCCACAACCGGCTCGTGATACGCGCGCTCGACAAGCAGCCTCACAAGCTCACAGCCCACATACGCAGCCCAGAACCGCGAGCTCCACACCCACCACCACGTCTCGCGCTTCTTGCCCGCGTCGCCGGCCCAGGCCGCGCCCGTCAGCATGCCCTTGGACGAGGCGTAGGCCCCGTTCTCCAGGACCTGGAACGCCACACACGTTGCAATGGCGGCCCAGGTCGTGCCCCGCAGCAGCTTCTCCTTCCGCCCCGCCCCTTCCGGCAGCGGCGCGAGATACGTGCCCCTGGCCCAGGTGTACAGGCCCAGCAGGCCCCACATGCGCACGAAGATGCGGTAGTCGGCGATCACGGCCGCGATGGCTTTTGAGGACCCCACCGTCTGCGCGAGCAGCTTCGTGCCCGTGGACGCGGGCAGCGAGGCGATCAGGGTCTCGCCGGGGAGCATCACGTCGGCGGCTTTTTCGGCCAGGTTGGTCGCGACCGCTGCGAGCTGCTTTTCGAGGACGCGCTGGCCCAGGGCGTACACGAGGGTGAGCGTGTAGCTTGTGGTGCAGAGGACGACGTCGATGCCGTTTGGTGTCGAGAGGAGCGCGGAGAGGCGGAGGAGGTTGCGGTCGGTGGTGGTCAGGACATTGCGTAGTCTGAGGGCGAGGATGTAGCGGAGTTTCTGGAGGAGGGTGGGGCGCGGTGGGGGAGGGCGCGGCGTGTCTGGCTGCGATTGTGAGGGTGTAGAGGTGATGGCGTCGATATCGCCGCTAGGTATTGTTGTGGTGTTGGGGTGGGAGCCGTCCATTTTTTGTCTTTCCATGGAGGGTGAAGGACGTAGGGGAGCATGTGGTTGATATTCAAGGCCGCATGTGTTTGCCGGTGACGAAACGCTCTGTGGACGCGCCGACCGAGGCTCTTCCGGCAGATCTGATAAGAACTAACTTCACAAGGCTATTGCTCCACAACCACAACTTGAAATCTAATCACAAAGACTACAGCTAGGAATAAGCAAGATTTCATAGCTTTCCTGTCCTTTTTGCGTTTCTTAAAGGTCTCACGGTCGCAAAGTGTAGATATCTTAGTTTCTATACTGAGGACTTGACTGCGGGTATTCTTGACTTGCGAGAGCGAGGTTCCGAACGCGCGCAGCCGTCCCGCCCGAGCATGCACGTCGTTCATGTGATGGACCCTTGAAAGTAGACTCGTGCCGTTAACCGACCTCACCTAACGTCATGGCCTCCAACATGCTTTCTTTCTGGCGCTGCTGGCGCAGAATCTTGCATCCACAGGCCTCAATCTGGTGTTACCATCACATGTCCAATAGATTCCGTGAACATCGCCTGCCTGAAACGGGCCGATCCTTGATGTTTGCAAGTGCGACTCCACACCGACACCCCAGGTATCCCCGCTTGTGTGATGTTTACTGACCTCACCTTTTGACTCTCCCACCTACCCTCTGTCGAACATTCACTGACAATTGTCTGCTCTGCATGTGACCACTGACGAATACCCTTCATCGACAACAGAGCTGCATTCCAAGCAACGACTGGCGTCCACAAACACATGCCAATATAAACACCACACCCTCGCAAGAAAAGGCCCAAGAAAGAGAAGGAAAAGCACCACATCCAACATGTCCACCACCCCGGATCCAAACCACCACCCGACCCGCATCCCGACCTACCCTTTGGCGCACTCCTTCCGCCAGAAACCCCGGCGCCTCCCCCTCGTCCTGCGCTTCGCTAAGGGCTCCATCCATGGCGCCATCTACATCCCCGTAATCCTGCACTCGCTCTTCACCGCGCTGATCGTCTACCTGGACACGTTCCCCCGCGTGCACATCAGCATCCCCGCGACCATCATCCCCTCGCTCTCCATCGTGGTCGGCCTGATGCTAGTCTTCCGCAACAGCACCTCGTACGACCGCTTCTGGACAGGCCGCAACTGCGTAACGTCGGTGGGCACCAGCGTACGCAACCTCGCGCGCATCTTCCTGGTCAACAGCCAGGACCAGAGCGGCAGAAGCCAGCCCGAGGAGCGGCGCGATACGGAGCGCACCGTGCGGGTTCTGATCGCGGTGCTCTACGCCATCAAGCACAACCTGCGCGCCGAGTTCAACATCCCCCCCGCCAGCCTGGCCGACGGCGGCGCCACCACCCCGTTCGCCTACACGGGCGTCCGCGGCTCCAGCCGCCCGCTGAGCCGCCCGCTCAGCCGCCGCCCCAGCTACGTCGACCGCACCTACAGCACCCCGGCGACGCCCACCCTGGAGCGCTCGCAGAAAGCCGCCGCAGCGGACACGCAGACGCCCCTCCTCTGGCACAGCACGGGCACGCTGGACAGCGTGCTCGAGAGCACAGGCAGCATGAGCACCAAAAAGGACGACTACATCTCCCTGCTCCCCGACGGGCTAATGGGCTACGAGGACCGCGGGCTGGGCCTCCCCCTCCAGCTCTCCGTCCTCCTCGAGTCGTACATAACGCGCGCTTACAACCGCGGCTGGGTCAACGCCCCGCTCTCCTCCCAGCTGACCGTGCAGGTCAACGCCCTCGTCGCCGCCTACGGCAAGATGGAAACAATCCGCACCACCCCCTTGCCCATCGCGCACCTCATCCACGCGTCCCAGGTGCTCTTCCTCTACATCTCCATCCTGCCCTTCACCATGGTCGACAGCTACGGCTGGTACAGCATCCCCGTCGTCGCCATTGTGGCCTTCACCCTGTACGGCATCGAGGGCATCGGCGTCCAGCTTGAGGACCCCTTTGGCTACGATAGGAATGATATCAAGATGGACGGCATTGTGGAGGATGCCAGGGCGGAGGTGCTGGTGTTGCTTGAGGAGTGGAGGGAGAAGTGGGAGGGGGGGAAGGGGTACGGGGGCATGTTTTAAGCGAGCTGAAGGCAGGAGCTGGGGTAGGTGGTGCGTGAGACCCATGGTCTCACGAGTAGCAGCGAGATGAGATACCCCCCCATGTACATACAGACAGACGCCTGGTCTGGGTCAGAGCGAGGGAATAGTAAGTGGCGATTAGCTTATTTGCTTGCGTGCGTGCGTGCGTGCGTGCGTCGTGTGCTATACTTGCTCCCCCCCTCCCCCTCCTTGAACCTACAACAACCGCCGCGCATCTACCCATGTAACCCCCCTTTCCACTAAGCAACGGTCCGCCCCCACACCACCCCCCCCACCCCCCCACCACCACCCCACTCCCCACAATATCACACTACACCAATACCCCTCCCATAGGCCCCGACCACCACCCACAACACACCGACACCCACCCCAAACCACCCCAACCAAACCACGCTGTCCACCCC